>CANXYI011350544.1:0-16988 GCA_948208565.1 Hura crepitans | reverse complement strand
CTTTAGGGACCTGATAAAGGTGTTACACTCACTTTCCAACTTGCCTCTTGTGAATTGTGATGCTTCCATAGCAACTTTACCAATGGCACTACTTTGTTACTCAACTCTTTAACCTCACGTGCCAAAATCTAGACCAGTTCCCTTTCATATGAGAGGTTTGATTGCACCTCTATTTCCTTTGTAGATAATACATTAGAAGGATCTTATATGTATCTCCTTAGCATTGAAACATGAAAAATATCATGAATTTGTTGCAGTTTAGGAGGCAATGCTAGTCGATAAGCCACTAGCCCCACATATTCTATCAATTCATATGGACCAATAAACCTTAGACTCAGCTTGGTTTCTTGCCAAACCGAAGTATTTTCTTCTAAGGTGATACCTTAAGTAAGACTTTATCTCCCACTTCATATTCAATTGGCTTTCTTTTTATGTCTGTATATGATTTATGTCTGTCTATTACTGCTTTCAATTGATCTCTGATAATTTTGACTTTCTCTTCTGCATCCTTGATTAAATCCAGTCTCATCAGTTTACTTTTACCTAGTTCACTCCAACATAAGGGGTTCTGCATCTCTTCTCATACAAAGCCTCATATGGTGCCATTCCTAAACTTGTATGATGTCTATTTTTATATGCAAATTTTGCTAAAGACAAGTATTGGTCCCTATTGCCATTAAATTCAATGGCACAGCTCCATAGCATATCTTCTAGTACTTGGATAACCCATTCTGATTGGCTATCTATCTATAAGTGGAATGAAATACTAAATATGTAACACTCATAATTTTTGATGTCATAAATTGTACTTCTCGAATAGTGAATGCTATTTCTCAAGACCCGAGATATACTAATGTTATTGAATGAAAGTATTAACTATAACATAATTATGGGTGAAATTCAAAATGAAATTGAAGTCGTTTAATGGTTTAAATATGCAAGCAAAGTTTTCCCCGTGATGTCCCTAGAATAGTAACCTAGTTAAAGTTGAATGACTCAATATTTTAAAAGGGCTCAAAATAATCTAAAAATATCATGACTTGATGCTTAAAAATTTTAACTAAGTTAATGGTATTGAGTTTGGAATTTTCTAACATCGAGAAGTAATTAAACGAAATGAAATAATGATATAACAATTTAAAATAAATGGTTCCTCTCAAAATTAAATTATGATTTCCATGAGATATTTATATTCCATATTTTCATAATTAATGGCATCATAAAACAAGTAAAATAATGCATGTAATTCCTAAAATTAATTTGTAAGTGAGTTTTTAAGCTAAAATTTATGCTAACCCATGTATTAGACAAGTGTCCCTTATCCAACCATTCACCTAGTAGTATAAAAAGGAATTTTATTCAAAATAAAACCTAGTTTTCCTCTTTTTCTTCTACCTCTAACCGACGGTAATGGAGAGTTTACTCTCCTTTTCTTTTGCTTCTTATAGCCACATTATTTCACTTAATTAAACTAATTTCTACCACTAAAGTTACCTCCATCACTCCCTAATACTTATTTTAGTGGAAGAAAAGCAAAAGCAAGCTTAGAAGGGAGGAATTTCCCTCTTGGTGAATAGTGTCAATTTTAAGTGCAAGTATTTTTTTCCTAGTTTCTTATTTTCAAAGTTATAAATCAATATTAATAAGGTGATTATATGATTGAATTTAAGTTTGGAGTAGTTTAGGATTTTTTATGAATTTTTATAACTTAAATTTGTCTATGTTTGTACAAAAAGGATAAGGTGATTAAAAAGGCTAAAGACAAGGCATAAGTTATGTGGATTGAGTGTTTTGAGACCAATTGTAAGTGAATTTTAAGATATGTGCATTGAATTTTATTTAATTGCTCATTTCAAGTTTGTGTGCATATGTGTATGTGTTTATGTATTGTGAATGCATGAATATGGTAGTTGGAATAATATAAACATATATTACTTGAGAATTGAATGAAAAATGAAGGGTGTGTGATGGATAACTTGGTTGCCAAATGGCCTACAATAGATGAATGTGTTCTTACAAGTGAGGTTAAGGGTAATTAGTGTATAAATGACTTTAACTGCATGGTTTGAACATAATTAAACTACGAAATTAAGTGAAAAAGCAATTGGCAAGGGCAGGAACTTAGTGGCTGAATGGTGTGAGGTATGTGTATGTGGGACTAAAATTAAGACTATGCATAATTATTAAGTATATAATCTTAAATGCACAATTAAATATAATTAAGTTGATGAATGGAAAAAGGGTTCAACTAAGAATGGCTATGAGTGGGATGGCCGAATAGGTTTCTCATATGTATGTGTGTGTATGTGAAGTAAGAGTGTGAATAAATGGTTTACCACTATTTTTTGATGAAATGAATGAGTCAGAAGTGAAGAAATGTATAAAACTTTAAATGACTATTTTCTTAGTGGCTAGCCGAATGAGGGATGAGTATGATATCAAATGTTTGTATGTCTAAATTTAAAGTAAAGGTGATGCATGATAATAATTTAAATATTTACGTGGGATAAAGGGGTTTGGCATATAATGTAAAATTTGCTAAATGGATAAATTAAGAATTAGTAAGTGACATGAGAATAAGCATAAGTCAAGAGCTTGTTTATTAATGTGATTATGGAATGGCTGTGGCCATTGGGGTTCTAGATGGGAATCCCCACACATTATAAGGTTAATGATTCACATGATGAGATGTTAGAGCAAGTGCAGCCACTATAAGGTCTACTAAGGCCACTACATGTCTATTTATGATATGTTATGTTATGATAAGTGTAGCTGTTAAGGTCTAAAATGAAGACCCCTACACAACTTATAAAATGGGTTCGGTCATAGAGGTTTTGGAAGAGAACCCCCACACATTTATGATGATCACAATATATTATGTTATAATGGGTGCACCCGTCGAGGTCTAAAATGTGGGCTCCTGCACAAGCTTAAATCTAGATATCTAGTGTTTAAAGTGTAGTCTCTCGAGTATTGGCTAGGATAATAATCATAATAATTAAAAGTATATTTTCAACTTAAATTATGGTAATAGCAAAAAAGTAATGATCTGGGAAAAAGTATCGTAAACTATTAATGAAAT
Source organism: Hura crepitans (assembly GCA_948208565.1). NCBI lineage: Eukaryota > Viridiplantae > Streptophyta > Magnoliopsida > Malpighiales > Euphorbiaceae > Hura > Hura crepitans. The sequence continues at coordinate 13,906 of CANXYI011350544.1, read as the reverse complement.
TAATTGGTTATTCCTTTTTACATGTATGGTACATAAACTACATGGTAAGATTTGCTTATGATTGAAATATCTTGCTTATTTATATGACTCATTTGCATGCAGTATAATGCATATTTAATTAAATTCACCACTAAGTGTATGCTCAGCATATTTGTTTTCCCAATGCATAAGTTGTTGATAGTATATGCAGTTAGCCTTAGAACAATAGTAGTGTAGCAGCCCTAAGTAGTTGATTTTGTGGTATATGTCTTTTGCTGGTTACAAATTGTATTTAGATAGCAGTGCTCATGTAAGGGTTAGGATAGATCAGGTTAGAAGTTGGGTAAATTATTAATGTAGATTGTGATGTAACCCAGCGGTGAATGTATAAATGGATAGTATGCTTACTTGCATGGGATGTGCTAAGAATGATTGTATATGTTTGTGAAATATTTGAATACATGAAGTGAGTTGGCAAATGCGCTCGAAGACATATGTTGTTAAAAAATATCTATGGTGGGTTAAAAGGACCCTGTGAAGTAGAATGAATGTTGGATGGACTATAGAAGTGTTTTTATTGCAGGTTAAAAAAAATTCTTCCTAAATAGTTGTTATGCTACTGGATTTTCATCAAAATTGAATTAATAAGAATTGGAGATTTTATGACTAAGTGAGTTTTTAAAGCACCTAAAACTTAACTCTATAGCTTAAGAAGGGCCTAAAATAAAGATAATGGTAGACAAGTAAGGTTATCATGTATTAATAGGTTAGTGCCATCCCTTATTCAATTTCGATAATATAATGAGTAAGGGGTGTCATGTTAGGTGGTATCAAAGTTTTAGGTATTCCTAGGGACAAAGTTGCATGAGTGGCAAGTACACTAGGATCTTGTATTGTGTAAAAGCTACACTACTTAAGGCTAATAATTATTTCTTTTGTAATAAATTGAGATGAGTGAGCACACTTTATACGCTGACAACAATTTATGAGCCCACTAGTTCATAGGCTCCAGCGCCTAGTGATACAGTGCAACCAGCTCTTATATAAGCTCAATCGACATTATTGTAACAAATTATAGATTTGCTTAGATAGACTACTACTGTGGTTGCTCCACCATCAATCCCATCGATGCTAATAAAACCTCCATAACCCCAAGCATTACAATAAACTTACCTGGAAAGGGTAAAAAAGATAGGGGCACTAGACTTTTTGAGAACATCAAAGGATGATGTAGCTAAAGGTAAGTACTAGTTAGAGCAGACTATTAGAATCCTGCAGCAGTTACAGTACATGCTAGTAGAGAATTTGATATGTGCCACCTCCTTATTACAAAAAGAGGCTTTTCATTAGTGGGAGACAACATCAGAACATAAAGTTGTAGTAGATTTGCTTGGGAGTTCTTTCTTTAAGAATTTAAGAAGAGATATATTTCTGAAACCTACCTCAAAAAGAGGTGATAGGAGTTTTTAGATTTGATGCAGGGATGGAGGTCCATATCTAAGTATGAGAAGGACTTTGCTTGGCTAAGTAGATATACAAAAGAGTTTGTCCTGACTAAAGAAGAAAGGTGTAAGAGGTTTGAAAAAAGCCTCAATATTGAGATTCAGATGTAGATTAGAACCTCAAAAATTAGAGAATTTGCCTCCTTAGTGGCTATAGCATATGCAATGGAAGAGATGCTAAAAACAAGAAGAGAGACTTTCCAAAAGAAAAGACCTTTCACATCAAGACAAGCTAGCTCAGCCCTTAAAGCTAGAAAAAGATAGAAGGGAAACCAAGCCTCATAGTAATTCTAGAAGCAAAGTTAAACTCAAAAGTTGAGACAAAGATCACAGTTCAGACCTAAGCAGCAATAGCATGCTACCAGTGTACCTCTGTCTACAATAAGAAGTGCACCAGCAGTCTGTAGGGCTTATGGAAAGAGACATAGAGGAGTCCATTAGAAGATAAAAGCATGGTGAATATTTTATGTGTGGGTTGAAAGTTCATTACTAGAGTAATTGCCCTAAGAAGCAAAAAAATGTTACTCAGTTACAAGCTTCTACACCTCACCTACTAAAAGTCAAAAGGAGATTAAAGGTGATAAGGCTTGTACCAGTCAAAACCCAAAGTTTAAAGCTCAAGCACCTACACAGTAGTATGCTATTTGGGCTAGAGAGGAAGACGACATGCTAAACATGATAGCAAGGAGTTTCTCTTTACTTGGATTATCTACTTTAGCTTTGATCGACCCAGGATCTACACACTTATATATTTATACTACACAAGCATTAGATAGAGGGTCAAAACTGGAACCTATGAGCATAGATGTCATGGTTAGCAATCCAATTTGGCAATATGTGATAGTTAATAGAGTATATGTAGATTGCCTTTTAATGGTTCAAGAATATGTATTTCTAGCGGATCTCATTATACTCTTATTCGATGAGTTCAATATTATCCTAGGGATGGATTGGCTATCTAAACACATAGCCATAGTTGATTGCAACCAAAAAATACTCACAGTTAAGACAGCAAATGGGAATGAGGTAATAGTGGTTGGTGAATAGAGTTCTCTATCTAATGTTATTTCAACAATAAAAGCAAGACGGCTGATACAAAAAGGATTTAAAGCATATTTGGCTTATGTGGTTGACACTAGAAAGGTGGAATTAGACCTCAGTTAGATACCAGTGGTATTAAATTTTCCTAACAAGATAAATTACCAAGGTTGCCATCAAAGCATGAGCTTGACTTTGAGATTGAAGTGTACCTTAGTAAAGCACCTATTTCAATAACTCTATATCACATAGCACCAGTAGAATTAAAGGAGTTAAAGGTGCAACTATAGGATTTACTTGATAAATATTTTATTAGACTAAGTGTCTCACCATGGGAAGCACCGGATTGTTCATGAAGAAAAAGGATGGCTCACTTCGATTATGCATTGATTATAGACAATTGAATAAGATGACCATCAAGAATAAGTACTCATTGCCAAGAATTATTGATCTATTTGATCAGTTGTAAGGGGCTAGTGTATTCTCAAAGATTGATTTGAGATCAAAGTATCATTAGTTATGAATTAAGGAGTCTAATATTTTAAAGATAGATTTTTGTACTAGATATGGACACTATGAATTCTTGGTAATGCCATTTAGGCTTACCAACGCTCTTATAGTGTTTATGGATCTAATGAATTGAATCTTCAAACCATACCTAGATCAATTTGTTGTGGTTTTTATTGATGATATCTTGGTGTACTAATAGGCAAAAGAGGAACATAAGCAGCACCTGAGGTTAGTCTTATAGACTTTGAGAGAGAAATAGTTATATGCCAAGCTAAGTAAATATGAGTTTTGGTTGAATAAAGTGGCCTTCTTAGGACCCATTGCCTCAGCCAATGGCAACAGAGTGGATCCAAGCAAGATTAAAGCTGTATTAGAGTGGAAACCTCTAAAAAATGTGAAGGAGATTCAAAGTTTCTTAGGATTGGCTAGCTATTACTAAAGATTTGTTAAAGGGTTCTTCATTATTGCTACTCCCATAACACATTTGTTACAAAAAGATGTGAAATTTTTGTGGGATGATAAATGACAAGCAAGCTTCAACAAGTTGAAGACTATGTTGACTGAAGCTCCCATCCTTACACAGCCTAATTTAGGGAAGGATTTTATGGTGTATAGTGATGCATCATATAACAAATTGGGATGCATACTGAGACAAGATAGAAAGATAGTAGCATATGCCTCAAGATAGCTAAAAACACATGAATTGAACTATCTGACCTATGACCTAGAATTGGCTATAATTATTTTTACTTTAAAGGTGTAAAGGTATTACCTATATGGCAAAAAGTATTACATCTACACAAATCACAACAGTTTAAATGCCTTCCCACACAAAAATAATTGAATTCAAGGCAACAACAATAGATGGAACTGATAAAAGTCTATTACCACTTAATTAACTACCACCAAGGGAAGGTTAATATGGTGGTAGTTGCCTTAACCTAGAAGTTTATAGCATGTATAAAAGCAATGAATACTAAGTTTCAATACACTAATGATGGTGCAATCCTAGCTGAATTGCAAGTAAAGAGAGCACAGACTCAAGATAACCACCTTACGCATATTATGAGTCAAGTCAAAGAAGGAAAGGGTAAAGAATTTGAGATTAAAATAGATAGGTACTTATATCATCATGATAGGTTATGTGTACCTGAAGTGGAGAAAATCATAACACATATTTTATAGGAGGCACATGATGCTTCTTATGCAATGCACCTTAGGAGCACAAAGATGTATCTTAACCTGAAACCATATTACTAGTGGCCAAGGATAAAATAAGGTATGGCTGAGTATATAGCTTAATGTTTTACATGTCAATAAGTGAAAGTTGAATATCAAGTTCTTTCTAGATTGCTTCTCCCTATAATAATTCCAAAATGGAAATGAGAGAGAGTTACAATAAATTTTGTGGTAAGATAGCCAATGACTAAGAGCAGATGTGATGCTCTGTGGGTGATTATGGACCGATTGACTAAGACAACTCACTTTATTTTGGTTAGAATGGATTACCCTCTCAATAAGCTGGTGCAGTTGTATACCAATGAGATTGTGAGATTGCACGATGTGCCATCCTCTATTATAGCTAATTAGGATCTAAGATTTACTTCTAGATTTTAAAGGAAATTACATGATGTCCTAGGTACCCATCTCACATTCAGTACAGCTTTTCACCCATAGACTGATGGATAGTCTGAATAGGTCATATAGATATTTGAAAATATGTTACTTGGTTGTGCCATAGAATTTAAGGGAAGCTAAGATCAATATCTATCTTTGGCTAAATTTTCATATAATAATAGCCATTAAGCTAGCCTAGGCATGGCTCTATATAAGGCATTATAAGGTAAAAAAATGTAGAACACCACTTGGTTGGAATGAGGTGGGGGAGAATAAGCTAATGGGACCTAATTTAATTAAAGATGTTGAGGAAAAGCTCAAGGTTATCAGAGAAAGATTAAAAGCCACTTTAGACTGATAGAAGTCGTATATGAAGTTAATGAGAAAGTGTTCCTTAAGGTATCACCATGGAAAAAGATGCACCAATTTTATAAAAAGGGCAAGCTGAGTCTAAGATTTATTTGTCTGTACAAGATCATAGAACATATAGAACCAGTAGCATATCAATTGACCTTGCCACCAAAGTTGCAAAAAATTTAAGATGAATTCCATATATCTATGCTACGGTGATATAGATATAATCTTTCTCATGTAGTACTAATGAAGGAAATCTAAGTACAACTAAATCTGACTTACAAAAAGGAACTAGTATGAATTCTGGCATAGGATGTCAAATAACTGAGAAACAAGGTAGTGCTATTAGTAAAGGTACTATGGAGACACCATAAAATTGAAGAAGCAACCTAAAAGAGCGAAGAACAAATAAATTCTTAGTTACTCCATCTATTTGGATTAGGTAATTTTGAGGACAAAATTATTTTAAGAGGGGAAGAACTATAATGTCTGTAATTTTTTATGTTATAAATAATACTTCTCAAACAGTGAATAGTGCTTCTCGAGACTTGGGATGTACTAATATTACTGAATGGAAGTATTAATTATAATATAAGTATGGGTGAAATTTGAAATGAAATTGAAGCCATTTAAGGGGTTAAAAATGCAAGCAAAGTTTTCCCAACAATGTCCCGAGAATAGTAACCTAGTTAAAGCTGAATGACTCAATATTTTAAAAGAGCTCAAAATAATCTAAAAGTAGCACAACTAGATGCTCAAAAATTCTAACTAAGCCAATGGCAATGAGTTTGGATTTTTCTAACATCAGGAAGTAATTAAATGAAATTAAACAATGATATAATGATTTAAAATAAATAGTTCCTTTTAGAATTAAATTATGATTTTTATGGGATATTTAAATTTATATTTCCTAATTAATGACATCAAAAAACAAGTAAAATAATGTATGTAATTCCTAAAATTAATTTTTAAGTGAGTTTTTAAGCTAAAATTTATACTAATCCTTGGATTAGACAAGTGTCCCTTATCCAACCATTCACCTATTAATATAAAAAGGAATTTCATTCAAAAAAAAACTTTTCTTTCCTCTTTTTCTTCTACCTTTAACCAATAGTAATAGAGAGTTTCCTCTCCTTTTCTTTTTCTTCTTGCAACCAACTAATTTCACTCAATTAAACCAATTTCCACCACTAAATTACCTCTATCACCCTTCTAATACTTATTCTAGTAGAAGAAAAAGCAAAAGCAAGCTTAGAAGGGAGGAATTTCCCTCTTAGTGAATAGTGCAAATTTAAGTGTAAGTGTTTCTTTTTCTAGTTTCTTATTTTTCTAAGTTGTAAATCATTGTCAATAAGGTGAATATATGATTAAATTTAAGTTTGGATTAGTCTAGGATTTTTTATGAATTTTTATAACTTGAATTTGGTTATGTTTGTAGAAAAAGGAGAAAAAGTGATTAAGAAGGCTAAAGACAAGGCATAAGTTATGTGGATGGAGTGTTTTGAGACCTATTATAAGTGAATTTAATGATATGTACATTGAATTTTATTTAATTGCTTATTTCAAGTGTGTGTACATATGTATGTAACACTTGGTGTGTGCATATATGTATGTGTTTATGTATTGTGAATGCATAAGAGTGGTAGTTCAATAATATAAACATGTATTACTTGAGAATTGAATGAAAAATAAAAGGTGTGTGATGGATAGCTTGGTGGCTGAATGGCTTACAATAGGTAAGTGTGTGCTTATAAGTGAGGTTAAGGTTAATTAGTGTATAAATGACTTTAATTACATGATATGAACATAATTGGATAAAGGAATTAATAGAAAAAGCAATTGACAAGGGAAAAAACTTAGTGGCTGAAAAGTGTTTGGTGTGTGTATATGGGACTAAAATTGAGACTATGCAAAACTATTAAGTATATAAACTTAAATTCACAATAGAACATAATTAAGTTAATGAATAGAAAAAGGGCTTAACTAAGAATGGCTATGAATGGAATGGCCAATTGGGTCTCTCATGTGTATGTGTGTGTATGTGAAGTAAGAGTGTAAATAAATCATTTACCACTATAGTTTGATGAAATGAATAAGTAAGAAGTGACAAAATGCATAAAATTTTAAATGACTATTATTCTTAGTGGTTAGCTAAATGAGGAAAAAGTATGATATCCAATGTTTGCATGTCTAAATTTAAAGCAAAGGTGATGCATGATAATAATTTAAAGATTTATGTGGGATAAAGGGGTTAGGCGTATAATGTAAAATGTGCTAAATGGATAAATTAAGAAATAGTAAGTGACATGAGAATAAGCATAAGTTAAAAGCATGTTTACTAATGTGATGATAAAATAAGTAGTATGGGTATCTAATGTAATTTGGTTAATAACTTAAAGATAAGTATATATGAGCTTAGATGATAATTTTTAAATATAAGTGAAATGGTAATTAGAGACTGCTAAGATATGAAATGAATAGACCCAAGCAAATAAATTTACAAAAAAAAAATTAAAATTAAGGCCCACATTAGCTAGACCACTTATAGGATAGGCTAACTGATCAACGAAGGAGTAGCAGTTGCTAGGACACTAGGTGTCCCATTTCATAGTGGGTGCAGCTGTCAAGTTTCTAGATGGGAACCCTCATACATTATATGATTGATGATTCACATGATAAGATATTAGAGTGTGTATAGTCACTATAAGGTCCATGAGGGTAGCTACATGTCTTTTTATGAAATGTTATGTTATGACGAGTGCACCCATCGAGGTCCAACACGCAGACCCCTACACAATTTATAAGATAGGTGCAAACATCAAGTTTTTAGAAGAAAAGTCCCACTTATTTATGATGATCATGATATGTTATGTTATGATGGGTACAACCATCGAGGTTTGAAATGCGAGTCCTTGCACAAGCTTAGATCTCGATATTTAGTGTTTAAAGCATAGTCTCTCAAGTATGGGCCAAGACAATGATCATAATAATTAAAAATATATTTTTAACTTAAATGATGGTAATAGCAAGAAAATAATGATATGGGTAAAAGTATTGTAAACTTTTAATGGAACTAATTAATCATTTCTTTTTGCATGTACGGTACATAAAATATGAGGTAAGATTTGCTTATGATTGAAATATCTTACTTGTTTGTATGACTCATTTAGGTGCGGTAGAATGCATATTTCATTAAATTCACCACTACGTATATCAATTTTCCTAATGCATAGGTTGTTGATAGTACATGCAGTCAACCTCAGTATAACAGTAGTGTAGTAGCCCGAGTTATTAATTTTGTGGTATGTCTTTTGCTTGTTACAAATTGTATTTAGATGGTGGCTCTCATATAAGTGTTAGGATAGATTGGGTTAGAAGTTGTGTAAACTATTAACATAGATTGCGTTGTAACCTCAAACTATAAACCACTGTGATGAATGTATGAATCGATAGTATGCTTGCTTGTATGAGATGTGCTAAGAATTATTATATGTGTGTATGGAATTTGTGAATACCTCTAATGAGTTAGCAAATGCACCTGAAGACATGTGTTATTGAAAAAATATCTATGGTGGGTTTGAAGGACCCTGTGAAGTAGAACAAATGTTGGATAGACTATAAAAGTGCTTTTTGTAGGTTTAAATATTTGGTTTTCTTCCCAGAAAGCCGTTATGCAATCGAATTTTTCTCAAAATTAACTTAATAAGAATTAGAGAATTTTGTGACTAAGTTAGTTTTTAAAGCACCTAAAACATAACTCTATAACTGAAGAAAGGCTTAAATAAAGATAATGGTAAACAAGTAAGGTTATCATGTATGAATAGGTTAGTGTCATCCCTTATTTAGTCCCGATAATAGAATAGTTAAGGGGTGTCACAAAATATGAGTCGAATACCTAGGGTATCATGTAGTTTCTTCTAAAATCTAGAGGTGAATCCTAGGGCACGATTTAAAATAATGAATGATAGCAGTCCATGTAGCCTCACAATCTCGTCCATGTATAACTATGCAAGCTTTTCCAACAAATAATCCATTCTAACTAGGATCAAGTGTGCAATCTTTGATTACCCATACAGTATCACATTTATTCTTGGTCATGGGTAGCCTAATTACAAAGTCCATCGTGAATCTCTAAAATTTCCACTTTAGTATTGCTATAGGATGAAGCAATCCAAAATGAATTTAATGTTTAGCTTTTACTTGTTGGCAAGTGAGATATTTAGTCACGTACTCAGTTATGTCCTTTCTTATTCTAGGCCACCAATAGTAAGGCTTCAAGCCAAGGTACACTTTTATACTTTAGAGATGCATGGCATATAGAGAATCATAGGCTTTCTATAAGAACTATCTTTTAATATCCTCTATGTCAAGCACACACAAGCGATCGTGATAATACAAGCATCTATCTACCTTGATCTCATGTCTAATAGGCTTCCCCTCTTTAACAAAACCTATTATATACATTAGCTGATTTTCATCTTTCTAGGCTTACTTCACTTGTTGAATTAAATTAGGTTTCACCTGTAATTCTGCTAACAAAGCTCCATCCTCTAGGTACTACAATTGAACATTCATTGCTTTCATGGCATATAAGAATTTTTAACTCAATATATTAGCTACCACATTTACTTTATCGAGATGATAATCAATCAGGCAATCATAATCCTTTATCAGTTTCATCTACCTTCACCATCTTAAGTTTAACTCCTTCTAAGTAAGCAAATATTTCAAGCTCTTATGGTCTATATACACATAGCATTTCTCACCATAAAGGTAATGCCTTTATATTTTCAAGGCAAAGATAGTAGCAACTAACTCCAAATCATGATTCAGATAATTCCTTCATGTGGCTTTAATTTCCTGGATGCATAAGCCATTATCTTACTATCCCGTATGAATACACACCCAAATATATTATGAGAAGCATCATTGTAAATGACAAAGTCCTTTCTTGACTCTAATTATGTAAGAATGGGAGGTTCTATCAACTAGCTTTCAATTTATCAAAGCTTTCTTGACACTTGTGATCCCACATAAATTTCACATCCTTCCTCAATAGGTATATTATAGGAGTATCAATCATTGAAATCCCCTTAACAAACCACCTATAATAACTGGCTAATCCTGAAAAGCTTCTAATTTTTGTCACATTTCTAGGAGGCTTCCATTCTAATATAGCCTTGATCTTACTTGGGTTTACCTTGATTCTATTAACTAAAGTGATATGTATTAAGAATGCTACTTCATTTAGCCAAAACTCACATTTGCATAATTTAACATAAAGTTGCTTTTCTCTCAAGGTCTATAATATTAGCTTGAGATGTTGTTCGTGCTCTTCTCCAGTCTTAGAATACACTAGAATGTCATCAATGAGCACCACTACCAATTGGTCTAAGTATAGCCTAAATATCCAATTCATTAGGTCCATGAATATAGTTGGGGCATTAGCCAGCCCAAATAGTATCACTAAGAATTCATAATGCCCATATCTAGTGCAAAAGGCTATTTTTAGCACATTAAATTCTTTTATTTAGAGCTAATGATACCTAGATGTTAGGTTGATCTTTAAGAAAACGCTAGATCCTCTGAGTTGATCAAAGAAGTCATCAATCCTAGGCAGCGGGTATTTTTTTTATGGTCACTGTGTTGAGCTATCTGTAATCTAAACATACTCATAGGGATCCATCCTTCTTTTTCACAAATAGGATTAGTGCTTCCCATGGTGAAACATTAAGTCTGATAAACCCTTTGTCCAACTACTCTTGCAATTACACCTTTAATTCCTTTAATTCTATAGGTGCCATCCTGTAAAGGGCTATCAATATTGGTGTTATGCCTAGGTACACCTTAATGGAAAGCTCAATATATTTCCTAAGTGGTAAACCTGGCAACTCATTTGGGAAGACATCTAGAAATTTTACCACTACTAGTATTTGGTTGACATTGGGTCCTATCTTTTTAGTATCAACTACATATACCAAGTAGGTCTGACAACCCTTTTGGATCATTTGCCTAACTATCATGTAGAGATAACATTAGAAAAGAAATCTATTCTCCCACCAACTACCGTAATTTCCTCCCCATCTACTATCTAGAAGGTGAGTCTTTTTTATCTATAGTCTATTATGGCATGATGCCTGGGTAGCAAATCCATACCCAATATGATATCAAATTCATTTAAGGGTAGCTCAATAAGATTCGCGGGAAAGATATGTCCTTGGCCAGTTAAGGGACAATTCTTGTATATTCTATACACTATCATATATTGTCCTATAGGATTACTAACCATGATCTCTATATCTAGGGGCTCTAACTATAACCCTCTATCTTGTGCTAGGGTGGTGTAGATATAGGAATGTATGGATCCTAGGTCAACTAATGTTAAAATAAGTGAATCAAGAAAGTAAAATGTTTCAATACTAATATTGGGAAAGTCTATCTGCTCTCGAGCTCTAATGGCATACTGACATGCTAGAGCTCGAGCCTCTATCCTCTAGCTCACATCTAATCGGGCTTCTAATTCTCTCTATCTTTATCTCATTTCCTCTCCTTCTAACTTCTAGTTAGCACTAGTGATAAAGCCTGGAGTCCTGTGGAGTCCTCAATGTCAGTTCTCAGTGGATAATCTTTTTACTAATGGCCCTTGGACCTGCATATGTAGCATGCCCCTAGAATAAATCTCCAATAAATATCACCATGTCTCTTCCCGTATATGCCACAGATAGGTAGTGCACCTCTAACTATAGGAATTGGTGTACTAGTGGCTAGTCTCAATTGTTGAGGACCGAATTGCCCTGCTAGCCCAGATTTCTGAGTCGAGGCTAATCTCTATAATCCCTATGTATTTGGACCTCCTTTTGCTTCTTGCATGCTTCTAGGGTAGACCTAGCTTGACATGTTATAAAGGACCCCTTTTTATGGAAGTTCTCTCTCTTTTCCTTTAGTATATCTTTAACTATGTAGGCCGTAATGATTAACAAAGAAAATTCCCAATCTTACTCATAGCTACCTATAACCTGATATCAATTTTAAGGCCTTTCTCAAACCTCCTACACATTTCTTCAATGGGCATAATCTCTATTGCATATCTACTCAGTCTACCAAACTCTTTTTCATACTCTGATATATGTTGTCCCCTCTATTTCAAATCAAGGAACTATTATCTCTTCTTAACTAGATTAATATCTATAATATACCTCATCTTAAACTCCTATCAAAAGAAGTCCCAAGTCAAGTTTATTATAGCCTTACACTCTATAACTATTCTCCACCAATGATATGCCTCCTCTTATAATAGCAAGGTGGTATAAATCAAATTCTCCTCTGGGGTGTACTTTAGCAACTCTAGAATTCGATTAGTTCTTTCAAGCCAATATTTTGCTGTGGAGGAATCATCACTATCTATCCATAGAAAATCCATAGCTCCTATCTTCTTGACCCATTCTAAGTATGCTTTCTTGTAATGCCTGAAAACCTTGGGTTTGGTGAACGGTGTTTCTAGTGTTCAGGACACTAAATGGGCTAAATTAAAGAATTTATTTTATAATAAGATGAGTGGCATTTGAGTTGAGAATGAGATTAGTTAATGGGTCAAAAATGATAAGTTTTTGGCAGCAAACTGATTTTAATTGAGCTGAGCTAGATATTATAGTGTTTCTATCCAAATAGACTTGAGGATTTTTTTAACCAAACATTCAATAATTATAAGGAGATTTTGGTGTAGAAATTGAAATTTTAGAGGGTCAAAGGAATAATCAATGTAATTCAAAGTATGAAACTAAAAGAAGAAAAAGGGATATTATTGAAATAATTAAAGAAAGATGGATTAAAAAGGTAATTTAGCTAAGACATTTTCATATTAACTTAAAAGGGGGAAGCCACAAAAGAAAACAAAAAAAGAGGAAATGAAACAAAAAAAAAGGGAAAATAGAAAGAAGAGAGAGACAAGTAGCAGAAAATCAAAAAAAATAAGAAGAGGAAAAAGGGAACCACCATTGATGCCACAGTGCCGATGATAGAGGGAAGAGGTGTCGACCCTAGATGACAGTTAGAAAAAAAAAAGAATAAAAGAAAGGGTGGAGATCAAAAAGGCAGGAAGAGAGAGAGAAAGAGCGGTGGTGCTAGCCTCGCAAATAAGGCACTGATAAAGGAGTTATTGCTACAATCAGTGAGAGAGAAAGTGACAAAAATAAAATGAGGAAAGTGGCTTTCAGGATTTTGAAGATAGAAAAGAATTAAGAGCTGATTAAAAAAGCTATAGAGGTTTTTACGGGTAGCTTTCAAAGAGGAGGAAGCTAGGAGTGAGAGGCTTTAACGACATCAAAAGAATTTTAGGCTTTCAATTAAAATAAGTATCAAAATGGCTTCACTAAATTTTTTATTTTTAGCTCATTTCTAATTTCCTTAAAACCAAGTTGTGTTACTTTTTATTTTGTTAGGGAAATGAGGAGTATTAAGTGAAAGTAAGTTGAAGAAGGGGAGACTAAATCCCTTTCCTATGTATCAATGAGAGAGATATGGCATCAATTTAAGGCTCAGTTGGCTAAAGGAGTAGCTGCGAGGAGTAGTGCCCTCAGCAGCAGCCATGATCATGAGTGAGAATGAAAGAACTCTAGAATGGTTAGAAGAAATGGTATAAAGATGACTAAGAGGTCCAAATAAAAAACTTAAAGTTGAAAGAGCTTTGAGGAAAGTAAGTAAGTGTATCCAATAAACCTTTAAAAATTCAATGTGTATATGTGCAAGTCTATCATAACTTATGTATATGCATTATTAAATATTTATTGATGAAATGGTTGTTTATATGTTGTTAGTATCAAATTGGCAATATATATAGGATTTTGATTTGGAAATTATGGAAATAATAGTTTATGTAAAGATTGCTCATATACAAAAGTATTCATATA
>CANXYI011350540.1:0-11113 GCA_948208565.1 Hura crepitans | reverse complement strand
ATCATTGTCTTCTATGTCTTTTTCCTATTAGGCTTCTTCATGAGTGGCTTTAGGGAAGGGATTTCGCTCTTTTCCCTACATGAAGCTTAAGGTTCTAATGACTATCAGCTATACTCACATCATCAAGGGCTAAATATTGCTTTGCTCAATCCGTCAATTTTGTAAATCAACTAGTCAATCGATTATCAATGAATTATATAGCCACATGTTTCTCAAGTTATTGATCATGGTGACAACTGCAACTTCACTATTTAGGTTCTCGATGTCAGAGGCTACTTCTTGAAATCTTTCTATGTAGTCTTAAAGGCTCTTATCATACCTCTGTATAACACTTTGCAAGTAAATCATAATTTTCTTAGCTCTCATTTAAATGACAAATCTAGTTTTAAATAGCTCATATAGCTACTTAAAGGAGGCGACCAATCCCTAAGGTAAATCATGGAACCAATCTAAAACATCATTTGTTAATATAGTAGGGAATTCTTTGTAAACTAGAGCATCATTGAAGGTTTATATATATATTACAGTCCTATATTCTGAGAGATCTTTCCATAGGTCTGACCATCCCCAATATTCTTTATCTTTAACTCTCAAAACAATAGGGAATAAGACTTCCCTTATCTCCTATACAAATAATGAGTCTATATTTCTATCATAATCTAGCTTTTTGGGGTGTCCAAGCTTAAACTTCTTCATGGCTTTAACAAACATTTCATTAAACTTGTTCTCATTTCCAATTGGGTTCTTGCTCTTTTACTCACCTTCCTCACTCTTTTTATCCCTCTTAGATTTTCTTGTCCTGGACTTGTTGTTAACAGACCCAGAGTGTGATATTAACCCTGACTGACCTTCTTTATGTCACTTTATTTTGGATGTTACTTCTTCCTCCATCTCGAATTATAGTTCCTTGACAAGTTTTGAATGTATATCCTTCTTAAAAACTTATAGGAGTTATTGCAATGCATCTAAGGTGAAATGCATTCCCACAATTGAAGCTTTCTTATTAGAGTTTTAAAAGATGAGAATCTATTCACCCCTTAGAGTCTCATTATACTTTTATAGGCCTGGTAGTTCTGCCATTTCGAGCTCTCAATGTAACGTTCTTTACCCATTTTGTAATAGAACTTGATAAGGAAATATTGTAACACATACTCATGACATACAACATAACATACAATTACAATATAAAAAAACATAAACTAAAGCGAGCCAAAAATTTCATTTTACTTTAAAAAACATTTATCTTTTCCAAATTAAAACATTTATTTCTTTTAAAAATGTTAACATATGTGGGTCATCATGCTAAAAATTCGATAGCATAACGGTTGTCTGGGGTATTGGCCAAAAATTCTCAACTGTAAGGAAAAACACTCCCATAAATTCATGTTCATCATAAACTTCATACAACTCCAACATAATTAACCATAGTAAGACATTCATAATAAACATATGTTATCTCAGTGCATATATGTGTCATCAAACATAAACTAAGATTTGCAAGACATTATATCAATCTAAGATCGTATAGGATATTATCATGTGATATCTTTAACTTTCCTTGACCTATAGACAACGCATAGCAATTGGCCACAATACATGCATGTTAGGATTCACATACTATACATTTTGTATACCCATCCATAGTTAAGCATACAAAAATAATTATTCTTATATGAACTATAATTTACAAATAGAAAATGTATATACAAGATATAATCAAATCAATAGGATATATGACTCAAACATGTATAATCTTTCTTTTCTATTGGACTTTAATGCAGTTTTCAATTTCTCCCTCGACTCTAACAGATCTATACATGTGCAAGGTAAATCTAATATGCTGAGCACAAAATCCTCAATAGATGCCTCTAACTTTAATAACCCTATTTGATTGCCTAAATTATAGGCTCCAAAAGATTGATAAAATCATATGAATAATATAGCAACACAATAACAACCAAAAGCATTTCTCATAAAAATAGGTTGGATAGTTGTATCATATGCTTAACAATATATCATTAAAGTATGTTAAATATACGGATGTTACATTTTACATAATGAAACTTATATAGTTCATGAATATGAGAAAGAAAAAACAAGAAGCATATAATTCATATTCATAGTTCCTACATCATATCTCGCATACATGCATACTTTTCTTTTATATGGCATTTTACACTTCATCAAACATGATATTGACATAAATCATGTGTTATGTTATACAGAAACATTTGTATATTATAAAATATGTGTAGGTATGTAGCTTATATGTGATTCATGCATATAAAGTATAACATACTTACATTCTAATTTAGGTGCATTAATGAGTGCGTTCACATACATTTAATGTCATATGAAAATCATTAACATGCTTTTCACATACATAATAACTTTAGAAAACTTAATCATTGGCTCATTTCCCTATTATCATAATTATTTATTTAAGGCCTATTTCTTCTTAGAATCATGTTATTGCTTAGATAAGGGACTTATAGGCACCTGGAGGTGTAAAGTTGTAGATACTCAAAGATACAAATGGTGGTAGCCGAAGGCACAAATTGTGGTACCCAAAAGTACAAAATTGTAGGATAACCGAAGCTATCAAAGTTTAAGCAGATCTGCTATTATCTACTATTTGCCATGCCAAACTATCTTAAGGTCACTTTGAATCCTACACATTTTAAGTTTCCTTTCCTTACAGTTATATAATTCTTTAATTTCATTTGATCACTTTCATATACAAATAAAATTTTTTGCAAACATATTATTTTCATATTACACATTCCATGAACCTTCAAGGCTAGTCTTTCAAAATTTCACTAGTTCAATATTTCCTTCCTATAAATATGTTCATGCTTAATGCCATAATCTCAAGTATTCAAATGCACGCATGTGATCATGCAAAAGAAATCATATACTTACTTGCTCTAACTTACCATAATCTTGTACATTTTAAGTGCTCATAACTAAGTAACTATCATGGCATTTCTACGCCTTTAACATATTCTCATTTTCTAAATCCAAGCTCATATCCCAAAAAAAATGCATAAATTTTTAAGCTCACATATATTTTTGATCTATCATAAATTTTCAAATATGTAGTTTGCACATTAGCATACCATATATACCCATATGAACATCAAATTATGTTTAATTACAATAATTACTTCAATTCACTATAATTTCCATAACTATTAAGTTCAGGCCATAAGCTTATTTTCTTAACCAATGTCCTATTTTTAGCATGCATACTCATATACATTTACACGTGAAATTTGCATCATAATTCAAGTATTAAATTCAAGAATATCCCTTAAATTTTACTATACTAATAATTTGGCTACTGTAAGAACTTTCATCTAAAGTACTACTTATTCATGCATAGAGTTATAATTACCTTTATTAGGCATGTATATTAATCATCCATATATTTAAATGCATAAATTTAGATTAACTCTCAATTTTCATTTTTGTCATTAATACAACCAAGTTGAGATTTTCACTAACCAATAAATTAGTTTACAATTAAGCTCATTTTCATATTTATTTTCCATCATTAAAATTATATTAAGGTATATATGCAAAGAATTCAATTAATAATGTTAAGATTCAAATCATAAAATTTTCAACTTCTATAAAGAAACATGATCAAAATTTCTTTTTCTCTAGCAATTAATCACACATATAAACTTTTATTTAATATGTGAATATTTCTCTAAATTAAAAACTTTAAAACTACCATAACATTAAAATCCTATTTTCAACCATGTAAGCATAAAAATTAAGGTTGAAGAAATTAGAGAGCACTAACCTTTGTTACACCTCCAGAATTCCTCTCTTTACTTCTCTTCACTTTTATTTTGAAAAGAAAACATTAATCATCCAACCTTCATTGTTTCGGCCTCACTTAAAGTCCAAGGTTCCACCTCTTTTTGAACTAATCTTTTTAAATTCTAGTTCATCAATTCAACTAAAAATAGCCTAATGTCACTTGTTCTTGTTTAATTTCAGCAATGAAATTAAGTTACACTTTCAATAGGAAATGGTAGCCTGAAAATTTTTCCACCTCATGAAATCACTATAGAATGTTAGCAATGGTTGTCTCTTATTTTTTCTTGTAATTGCTACTTTTGCTCTACAATCCTACAAATTTATACATTAACAACCCATAAAACTCTCCCATATTGCTTCACCATTTTGGTAAAAAAGGAGAGCCTAATTGGTTGAAATTCAAAAGCCTCCACTTTGTCATCTTTCATAACCATTTGAAATAAAAATCTAACTCCTTCCTGCATTTCTAATTCACTAAAGTCTTAACCTTATCCTTATGATTTTATTTTTCCATTCATTAACAAAGGTTAAAATTTCTAAATCTTTAATTTTATAAAACATAACAGTCCAAAGAAATCACACATAAAGGCTTACCAAATTGGGAAATCAAATTCCTTTTCTCTTATATCAGGCTTCTTTCTTATTCTTTTTCTTTTTTTTTTCATCCAACCTTGTTGAACTTCAGTAACAATTGTCCTCTATTCCAGATAGAGAAATATTCAAAATTACCTCTAATTGCTTTATTCTGTATCTAACCGATCTGAATCCTCCCTTCCATTATTTTTCCTTTTATTTCCATTTGATTGCCTCTCATTTCTGTTCTTTTTTTTTTTTTATAAAACAAGGAGAAAAAATGTATTTGGATGTAAAAAGAAGATAAAAAATTCATGAGAAAGGCTCTCACTTTTTAGATAGATTTTTTTTCTAAGTTCCTCTTGCTTCTTTCCTTTTCTTTTTATAATATAAAACTAATGGTGGAGATTAATCCACATGTCCAAATCCCTACCCTTATTTAAATCCTTACTTTAACCATGTTAAAACTTAGTTAATTAGCTTTAAAACTGTTTAATTAGCTTAATTAATCCCTTTTATAATTTCTAACACTATACACTATTCCATCTTATATGCTTACCTTTTACTCATTTTTTTTTATTTTCAGTTTTTTGACCTTAAATGTCCTTATATTAATTTCATATTTTAAACTCAATTTATCTATGAATTGTACCTTTTGAAAGTCCAATTTGTACTATTCATGTCTTGGGTGGGCCTGAGAACACTATTCACGAACTCGAGATTTTTGGATCAATATAACTCTTTCCTTCTAATAATGAAATTTTTGCTTGAAATATACTTGATACAACAAACTCATTCCTCCTCATATCATTCCTTACTAATGTTAACCTTTTATTACCATTTATGCATGTCTTTTTTTCCCTTATAAACATTTAGCACTAATGTTACCTCTTTATTCCAACTTGTTTAAAACATCTATATTCATATTTAGACTTTTTTACATAAGTGTTTCATGGGCCATCTATCGTTTAGGCCATATACTATCTTTTTAGAAGGTTTCTTTTGACATCCATGTTACATTTTTTTAATGCATGCCTTCACTATATATTTGTGAAAGATAATTTGATATTGACTTAATACTTTTCATTTGTACTATGTTTTTCATAAATTTCATACTATGTTTAAAGTTTGTGACATATCTTCCAAAGTACTTCAATCATTAGAGTATCTATATTACAAAATCTCCTTCCCAATTATAATCATTCAAAAAAGAATTTCAAGTTTTAGCACACTTCATACGTATAAAGATTCCTAATGTATGTAAATGAACATGCTAAAACTCAAGGTATTCTTCCTAGATTTCATTTATTTTAGTATTACTGGATATATGAACTTCCCTTCTTAAGAGATCAATATTGTATTTGTGATTTAAGACATTCCTTTTCTATACATGCTATATTGGTTATACCTAATAAGGCTCAATTCTATTTTTGATTATGATAAAGTCTCACTATGTCACCCTTAACCATACACATCATATCCCTAAATCTTATCTTCGAGCCCTTATTACTATAAACCTCTTTGAATTAATAGAGTCAATAAGTTTTCAAAACCTTTATACTCTTATATAACAATTTATAAGAGTTAGAGTCACACTTATGACATATGTCAGCCATATACTCTCTATCTTTTAAAGCCTATATGTAATAATTATAGTAACAAGTTATTGCACTTGGGTGGAGTAATTAAGCTTTATGTCTCTTCAAAGAGTAAATAGTCATCTTACTTCATCTATATTTTAACAAATCTTAAACCAACCAAAATACCTTTAGAATTTACTTAATCTCTAACTTGAATGGTCTATGGAAGAGTTTCTAAAATTTTTATCCTTACTTCTTATCTCATCTTGTCATTGAGATGTTTATAC
Source organism: Hura crepitans (assembly GCA_948208565.1). Taxonomy (NCBI): domain Eukaryota; kingdom Viridiplantae; phylum Streptophyta; class Magnoliopsida; order Malpighiales; family Euphorbiaceae; genus Hura; species Hura crepitans. Next base: position 4,842 of record CANXYI011350540.1, on the reverse strand, counting down.
TTAATCCTCACTAGCTTACATGGTAACTTGTAAAAATGGAAACTACATATGAACAATCTTTTAACCATTTCTCAAAATCTTTCGTAACTTTCAAAGAACTATAGAGCATAAGTGATACTTACAAGAAGTTGCCTATTGAGGTTTGCCTTAGCTTACCATTATGCATCATGAGAACTGCATTTCATCCATCGATAGCATAAAATCAAATTAAGCTCACATATGTCTAACTTATCATATAACCATAACTACCCAAAATCTAGAAATTAGCCTTTAAGTGTTAGTTAATGCTCTCTTTAGTTTTAGAATATATTAATATGTCTTTAGGTATAACTTTAGTAACTAACCTTTATAAAGTGCAAAGGTTTTCCCAATGATTGATATCTTGGCTTTGAGCACATATAAAAATTCCATTTCCTTATAGAATGTACTAACATGTCATCAAAACTTTAGTGCTTTCATTCCAAAATATCTAACAAGTCATCTTATATAATCTATAAAGACAATTGTCCTATCAACAAATATGATTAGCATACAGAGAATCCTTGGCATAAATCTCTAATCCTAAGTTACCATTTTAGAAGTGTCCATTTCTTTTACTTTCTTCCCATAAGTACTTAGCCCCAACTCATATTTCACTAAAACCTCATCCTTTTGCAATTAATTAGGTTACATATCTTATGTAAGTGACCTTTAATTGCCCACTATATACTTAACGACAAGCTCCATTATTCATGTAAAATAATGACTTAATAATACTATTCTATTATTATAAGATACTTTAGGTATTTCAAATCCCTATTTACTCGTTAGCCCAATAAGGTATAAGATGTTGTACACTTATTTTTAACTCCTTATTTAGCCTCCATAACTAACTTTACTTTATATAAATTGCCTTGATATAGACTTAATACTTCCATTTATAAATCACAATGACATTTCCAATCATTCTTTATACCCATACAGTATGATTCCGTAGAAACAAAAATCTAATGTATCTCAAAACATGGTCTAACTTCATGAATCTATAATGATCTATCCCATATTTATGGTATTGTTCGCGTCCTTTTCTTTTTGAGGGCTGGTCAAACCAAAACAACTAAAGACTCGACCTAAATCTCACTCCTTGAGTCTTGAAAGATGAGAAGGAAATTAGAGGAATCCTAAGCTGTTCCTATTTGGTTAGCCTAGAAAGAGCGAGTTGGGCACCACAAGGTAGGAGTTGCCACCTAACTGGAGTTGAGAAATACCTTGTAGGCCCTACTTTTATTTATACCTTAAGTTAATATGAAAATTCGATTTGGATTTAAAATATTATCCTTTTTCTCAAGCAAGTTTTACAATTAAAATAAATCACATGTTCACGTAGAAGGAATCACAAAACATATTTACAAAAAATGAATAAAGTGCTTGAAATTAAAAAATTATACATGAAATCGAGCGATTGATTATTTTGAGAACTTTGGTTCTCTCATGTTAATTTTAGAAAGCAAGTCTTATTATCGTGACTTTTATTAAGATAAATCAAAACCCATTTTATTAACAAAACACCAATTAATTTAGGTAAAAATGATTTTAATTATTTTTACAATGTGTAAAAATAATTTTCTACTTAGTACAACATCTACGGAATGTATAAAGAAATAACTGAAATGAAAATAGATTACAAGACAATTACCTAAAATACATTCTAATCAAATGAAAATAAAAATTACATTTAAAATATCTTAAAATACAATCTAATAAAATGAGCAATGATAAAGAGAATAAGCAAAAGAAAAATAAAGAGTAAATACAAAGGCAACGAGAAAGAAATAAAAGGATAGTAAAAGGCTACTTCACCAGTGTTCAATGAAACGACAGAAAGAAAAGATAATCAGGTCCCCATGAATTAAAGAACTCGCATTATAATAAAAATTAAGATGTTAGTATGCAAAGTAAAATGGACTGATGAACAAAAATAAAATAAAATAAACAGTTAAGTAAACACAAGAAAAATAATGTACAAATAATAAATTATCACTTCTAACTGGTAGATGGATAAAAAAGAAAGAAAAATAAAAGAAATAAGAAAAGATCGATCGATCCACCGTATATATTTGCCTTAAAAAAATATCTCGAAAAGATTGAAAAATTATGTAAAAAATCTTCAGAAATTACGAAAACGGCATTTGAAAAGTATTTTTTATGTTTTTAATGCACGTATATTGAGAAAAACACCTCTCCTTTTAGAAAATCCACTTTCAATATTTATACACAATTCCTAAGGTAGAAAACAACTATTTTGGAGGTAAAAACAACTATTTTAAGGGTAAAACTGCCGTTTTCCCCTCTATAATGGTCATTTCGATGAAAACAACCATTTTTGTAGGTAAAACGGCCGTTTTCATCAAAACGACCATTTTTTTTATGGAAACAGTCATTTTCCAAAACTATTGAATTTTTTTAATCCGTACCGTGGGGGGGTTCACCCACTGTACCCTTCTTGGCATCAGTGTTGGGTATCGAGCTCGAGCCTATCAGCCCGAGCCCTCAACCTAACATAAACACTTGTTTTCTCGCATTTTGAGTCACACCATGAGATTTTTTTGGTCGTTCAAAAACTTAAAGGAAAATTTTTAAAGAAAACTTTGAAATTGTCAAACTGGACATTGATATCCCTATTTATTAGGATTTTTGTCCTTTCATCATCATTAGGTAATCCGAATATGGAAGCCCCAGAAACCCAGTGTCTACAGTTGCCCCCAACTTTAGAGAGGTAACTATAGAGTGTGTGTAGTGACCTAAAGTTCAAAAAGAAAGAGGTGCGTGCCTTGTAGGGCGACCTTTTTGTAAGTGTTCTAAAGTAAAGTCACTACAATTGATGTTAATTGGATTCGGGTAGTGCTAGAGACATTGCACTTGAGGTTGATTTTTTACTTTAAATAGTGCTGGAGACATTACATCTGAAGTTGACTTGGTTTAGGTAGTGTTTGGAGACATTGCACCCAAGGTTGATTTAACTCAGGCAGTGCTTGGAGACATTGCACCTAAAGTTAATTTTTTTGCTTTAAATAGTGCTGGAGACATTGCATTTAAAGTTGATTTAATTCAAGTATTACTTGGAGACATTACATTTGAAGTTGATTTTATGCTTCAGATAATGCTAGAGACATGGCATCTAAAGTTAAGTTGGTTCTTTTAGGCAGTGCAGGAGACATTGCACTTGAAGTTAACTTTTTTTTGCTTCAAATAGTGCTAGAGACATTGCATCTAAAGTTGACTTGGTTCCTTCAGGCAGTGCTAGAGATATTATACCTGAAGTTGACTTTTGTGCTTTAGACAGTGCTAGAGGCATTGTATCTAAAGTTGACTTGGTTCCTTCAGGCAGTGCTGGAGATATTACACCTGAAGTTGACTTTTAGAAAAATTTGTTGATGGTAAGTCACTATTCTTACCCCCTACAACTGAGCAAATGGTGTTAGACTGGTGTTGGCTCATTATTTGTGATGTTGCATAGAAAATTTATCTTGCCCCTCTCTATAGAAAAATGAGGTGAAATGTGTTAGTCATTAGAGGTCATTAGTAACATAGATGCATGTTATATGTGAGTGCATCTTTAGATTCATGTCCTTTTGTCGTTTCTCTCTTTTTTTATTATTATTTTTATGTCTTTTGTATCATAATTTTAATCATTCATTTTGTTGTTTTATCAATGTTCTGACAAAAAGATAAAGGCAATGAACAAAATATGACAATTTTATAAATGAAAGCTTTTGAGTACAAAATTTTGTGTCCTAAACTAACATGTATAGAAAAAGAGAAAGAAAAGGTTTAGGGAGCCAGAGGGTGTCTTTGAGCCCAAAGCATCTGGATCTCTACCTTTATTGTGTTTAGCCTTCTGGATGTATCACGATGAGGCTCTTCGATCCTCATGCTGAGATCTGTGTGAATGTAGTGGAGCTGCTCCATCATTCGGGCTTCTAAGCCCTACAAAAGAGTCTCGAATGACGATAGAGGAGGTGTTGAAAAAGACGGACCCACCTCGTCTGTCCTTTGTCTTTAGGTTAGTCCTGGGGAAGTGAGTCTGCCCTTAACAGCTCAGCAAGGTTAACTTCAAAGCAATTGTCCTCTCCTTACTACTCTCCTGCCTGCTCGTTTACTCAGCCATTGTCAACAATTTGTAACCTGCTAGCACCTATGAGTTTATCTTTGCAATCCCCATAGCTTGTTGTTGAAGTGCTGCACTGAGATGCTGCTCTGGTATGCCTAATCCTAGTAGGATGGCCATAAAGACTCCTTCGATAATGATCCCTTTGCCAGGGGATCTACTGGCTCGGTGTAAGTGCTTGAGGATAGTCCATGCCGAGTTAAACTGAATGCTATGCTCCATAGCCTAAAGCCCATATAACTCAATCTAATTCACTTGACTGGCACTGCCTACATGCCCCAGGTAGCTAACAATGAAGACTCTGTGTAGGTAGTGGTGGATAGGATCTCTGATGGATGATGCCATGGTCCGGCTGGCATTGTAAAGTGTACCAACCCAATCGAGGTACTCCCAATGCTCGTCTATACTCTTCGGGACTTCTGTATCGCCATCAACTAGTAGGCAAAATAGCTCAGTGAATTGAAGTAATGATATCTAATATCTGATCTTGAGGGCAGCAAAATGTATGGCAAAGGTGTCGCCTGGGTATGCTCATCGAAAGCGAAAAGTGCTCAGAAACTCTAGGGTGATAACTAGATATGTGGCGCACCTTCGAAAATAAAACTCCCACCATCCTACATGTGCCAGCAACTACTCTACTCTCTCAAGGTCGCCTAGATCCTGAAGAGTCTATGTGCACAAGTAGCAGCTCCCAA
>CANXYI011350539.1:0-13942 GCA_948208565.1 Hura crepitans | reverse complement strand
GAAAACCAGTCTAAGAAAAACAGCGATTTTTCAAACTGAATGGAAAAGGGGTGTTACATTTAGTTGGTATCAGAGCCTGACCCTCCCTAGTACGAGTATGACAGCGAGGACGCTGTGTCCTAAGGTGGGAAGGACCACGCTTAGGGCGGATAGGCATATCGGAATGGAGGGAAGATGGTAAAGATGCATTCCCTTGCAGACGCGTTTTGGGTAAAAGGGTGGTTCGGATTTCGTAGGAATTTCGTAGTTAAATGTGTTTGGACCATAGCAGTACCAAGATGGGTGACCACTTGGAAAGTCCTTCTCTTTGCCCAAGAACAAAACCGTGAAAGGCAGTGGCCCAAAGCGGACAATATCTGTAAGGGGGTGATAGGGGCGTTACAAGTATAACATGTGCTGGTCTATTCGTATTAACAATGTCCAATTTTGTTAATACTATGACTAGGGATAGCTTTGGTATTTCACATTTGCATGTATTAGGAATCTCATATCATGAACTCTTTATGATTTTCGATGCACTGTAAAATGATACATGTGACTTTATTATAAAGTTTAAGATCCATGTCAAATAAATGAATTAATCATAAGCACTTATGTAATAAAGAATGCCTTTTATTATAAAAGAATTTTTAAGTGTACATGAAATATCCTTATTACAAATGTGATCTAGGACATACAAATAATAGTAAGCCATGTGCAGAATGCACTTAAGTCCACTTTTAGGCTTACACATATAAGCCTATAAGAGTGCATTTTGTAGGCTTTAAGAAAGTGGATTTTGTGTCAAATTTTAAGGGTTAAAATCTAGCTTAATTATGGTTATTTTTAGTATAAATAAACCCTTTATGCTTCAGCTACCACAAACACAAGTTTGACTGCATACACGCATAGAACAGACACCTACACTACACAAATTATTTTCTTCTTCTTCTTCCATCTGCACAAATTATTTACTAGCATCTAACCATTCGTGTTGCCCTTCTCCTTCTACTTCTTGTGTGCATTACCTTAAAGGTGTTCCCAAAGTGGATCACTATGGTTTGTGACAACTTAGTGAGAATAGCAAAAAAAAAGGGAACTCAATCAAAGTTATTAATAGTAAATATTTTAATCACATCTAGTTTATCGGTTGATAATGTATTTTGAATCTTTCAATTATGTTATCATTGTTAGGTTTTTCCAAAAATTTTAAATTTATCACTATACATGAGTTGAGAAAACCAATAGATGATAATTAGAGGAATAACTCAAGTCAATGTAATGTACTTTTTTGTAAAGGAAAATACCAAAAGAGTGGAAATTCTATCCTAGGGGTAAAATAGTTATTTTGTCACTTAGGGTGAGAAAATAGTCTAGGCATGTATAGAATAGTAAAACAACACATTCAAGACATAGATATAGCCTTTAGGTTGTCATATGTGAAGAAAAAGAAAGATCAAGGATAAGTAAGTCCCACCCATAAGATACACTATCGCAAAATGTCCACCTAGCCATAGAAACCACCACGCAATAGTTTTACCATCCGCATGGTTGTTTTAAACCCTTGTGTAATAGTCATGTGCCTCAAGAGATATTTTAGCCCAAACTCGATGAAAAGAGTCAAAATTGTATTCTAATCAAAATACCAAGTCTCTAAAAATCCAAAGTCAACTACCACTACAAAATAAAATAGTTTAGCGATAGATAAATTTCATCGCTATATTGATGTAATCCATATCTATTATGAATTAGCGATGGATATTATGATACCTAGTGATAGATCATAGTCCATAGTTAAACACATGGATTTCTTCATCTATTGCTAAACATTAGCAATAAAAATATTTCATCGCTAATTCTGTAGTTGTTAAACAACAAAAATTGTCATCTTTATAATATAGCGACAAAAAAAATCAATTGTCATCCGTCATTAAAAATTATATCATAATTAATTGTGATGAAATTTTCATCATTATACTTTTACAATTAATATTGTATAATTATTTTTTAGAAAATATTGGCGATGGAATTTTCATCACAATCCATTACTAAATGATTCCAATTTGTTCAAATAGTCCTTTTAATACTGTGCAATTTCATGTGCAATATTATTATCAATCAAACATATAAAAAAAACTCTAAAATATTACAATCCATTATCATCACATAATATTATAATCCATTATCATTACATAACATCTTACTCTAGGAAAATAAATGTAGATTTTCCACCCTAAAAGAAAGGAAAAAAAGAGAGCATAATCTCAAGTGCTTAAAACATTTATCCTTAAACAACATATAGTATTGTAAGTAGCTAGCTACTAATGTGCAGGTGAATAGGAGTCATCAAAAAGATCATCTTAAGCTAATATATAGGCATTAGCTCTTTGAGTGGTAGAGGGAAAATTTTCTGCCATTTATGGCTAATCTGTGGCTGCAGCTATCTCACGACAAACTATACTAACTACTCAGGAATTAAATCCTCTCTCAAAGCCAATTTCACCATTAGAATCATTCTCTTTTCAAGTTTTATTTAAACTAGCAAATTTTAACTGATCATTGTGGCAATTATATGCAAGAAGGCATAGCTGAATTAGCAATAGATCTAGATAAAAGTGGGCTTTGAAAAGTAAGTCCATAGTAATATACACCATCAAAACCCATACTATATACCCTTCCCTTTCTCTCTCCTCCCGGTACCTAGTAGTACAAGTTAGTCTCATTGATATCTAAGTTATCACCACTTCATGAATAACTCTCTTTAAGTTGTGTAAATTTCTTCTATGTAATAAAATAATAACTATTAAAATGATGGAAATTACATAAAATGGGCCATTATGGTTTGTAAATTTAAAACATTAAGCAAACTGAAGACTTACATGCATAATTCTAGATTTCTCACCAAAAAATTATTGCCCATCATGCTTATATGTAGAGATGTGAAAATATATCTCACCTAGAGTTAGTTCTCAACCTAACTACCTTGCCTATAACAAATATACCACTTTGACAATCAAATTCTAGAAAACCTTACATATGAAATAAACCAAATGTTCTTACATACATCCATACTAAAAATAAAAAGGCAAAATAAATTTTCTAGTGTATCTCTCTAGAAAATATTTATCAATTTATTAGCCTTTATTTTAGAAAATTTTGAAACACATTGATTGTTATTTTTTCTAAATTTTACTAATATTATTTGATTTTAAAATTTTAATACATTTATATCTTTTTATTAGTAAATTGGATATATTTTTAAGTCATATAGTTAATTTATACAAGTTTCAAGTTATCGATTGTATTCATGAATTTTTCTTTTTGCCAATTATTTAGAGACAACTCATTTGATTTTTTTCTAATTTTTTACCTTTATTTTTTTCTAGTTTCAGCCGTATACAATTTAAGCAACATACAATTTAAGCAAAGAATGAAAGAAAATTTATTTTGAGATAATCCATTTGATTTTCTCTTATTTTTCCTCTATTTTTAGTCTTATTTTTTTCAAGTTTTAGCCACGTAAAATTTAGGCAACATAAAATTTAAGCAGCCACTGGAAAAAATTATTTAGAGATAATCCATTTGATTTTTTCTAATTTTTTCCTCTATTTTTCTATTTGATTTTTTTTTTTCTAGTTTTAGCCACATATAATTTAAGCAATATTCAATTTAAGCAACCAATGAAAAAATATAAGCAATAAAAGAAATTAACAAAATGGGTAAAATCATTACTTACAAATAGATATCGAAAAAGTTGTCATTGGAAAAGACGTCACAAGAGAAGTCACTACTGGAAAAGGCACCATTGCACGCTACCACTAAAAATTCGCCATAAGCTTTCCTTTACAAATTGCCAGACTAGAAATAAAGAATTAAGGAAGTTAGGGATTTTGATAGTAAAAAATGCAAATTTTATGAACTGATAAGTAGAGAGGAGAAGGAGTAAAATGACATTGTTTGATAATAAAATGATTAATGACGGATTGCACCATATGATTTCATCACTATTTTTTCAGTTATTTATCTTACTTTGCCATTTTAAAATTTTTTCAAAAAACCTTTCTGAAATCATAGTGACATATTTTATTTTCTTACTAATCCATCGGAATAATTTCTATAATGAAATTTAGTCTATCATTAAAATTTCCACGTATTTAATTTAGTCATATTGATATCTTATCTGTCGTTAGTTTCATCACTACTTTTACATGCCTTATTTTACGATGAAAATTACCTATGAAATTTATTTTTCGTATTTCCATTGCTAGTTTTATTTATACATTTTTTCTGAGATTACTAGCTTCGAACTTTTTATTCCGTCATTATCTCTATTGCTAAATTGCTACATTTCTTTTACCATCGCTAAATTACCTTTTTTTGTATTGTACAATCACAACCAATGTGTTTTGATTAACCTGTATAGGAAAAATAATGTTGAGAAAAGGAACTAAAACACCCTTAGATTAGCACCTATGAATGGCCTGCACTCTTTGACCATCATACACATAGAAATTATTTAAGAGATATACATTATTCTAAGAAGGAATGATTTCTTAAGAGCATTAACTACTACTTAAGAAGTATACATATTTTGAGTTTATCCATTCAGAGTATTGTGAAAGTTGAGTATTTTGGGTAAGTTTATTTTTTCCATGGGATGGCTATTCCACAATTTGATATTTCTATATTGCAAAGTCATTTGGTTGCCTTAAGCATCATAATAGTTAAGTCATGAGGGTTATATCTTATTTCATTTAAAAAAATCATGTTTTCATTATGCTTATAAGTTTTTATTGAATTAGAATCATGTTTTCCCTTTAAATATAACTAAATATCTCATTTATTAATCATAAATGTTTTTCAATCTTTCCTCACATGCTTTTGCATAACAATAATTGTTAAAGCAATGTTTTCAAGTTGTTAACATTCTAACTCATATATTAATAATGGTGTAATTACATTAGGATTAGAATATATAGTGAAGAAGTTGCATTGTTGAATGTGTCATGTCATGTTTTATTATGAATTTATTGTCTAATTTATTCTCTACTATATTTTTATGTGCTTGATATGAATCTTAGGTCTTAGGAATATTGCATTGCATTAGAAAGTTATTGATTTACTATATATTATAGAGAATGCACACTGATTACTAGGCATAAGATTATTAAGTGCTAACCATATATTGATTTCTTTTAAGATTAATGACTTAGCCCCTATCTTTGATTAGAACACTTATGCCAAGCTCATTGATTCTCATTCTACACCATATGGCAAATCATGACTCTTATTGTAAGCTATCATTCTAACATTTTGTGTAATCTACATTAATTTTCCTAATATTCATCCATGCAAAAACCATATTACATCTTTAGAATCATACACCACATTACGCTTTTGTAATCTCATTCATTAATCATACATACAATCATATATCCTAAGAAGTCACTTAGCATCCTCTAAGTATAAGTGTAGCATGGATATATACACACATCATACATCATATATAACCCTTCGTGTTCATTCATACATTAGCTAGCTTAACATACACTATTAGGATCACTCTATGCTCTGCATCATCTTATTTAGGCATTGGCACCACCTACATTAACATACATACACCTTATCTTATTTTACCTAACATAGGTATGCCATGCATCTATGTATTGCCATGTTTCATACATCATATAAACTATAGAATTACTCTAGAATAGGTATATTAGTATGCATTGAATTAACCAATTTAATTCTCATTCATGTATTACATATCATCTTATACTCCGCATTCCCTTATATCACATTGTATCATGCATCTATTACAACCATGTACTCTCGTTTATATGCCATTAGGTCACTTAAACAACCATACATGATTTATTTCATTAGAGTCATTTTAGGAATGGATTTGTATATATCCTTAGATCAAATGTTACCTTACATTCTATTTTAGTCTTTTTAAAGCATAAGGACATAATTCACTCATGCACTAGCATACATCATTCATCATATAGATTTTATATGCATACATGACATATTAAAATCATTTTAAGAACGACTATACCATGTGGCTAAGCATTAGCTCATATTATGCATCACAACATGTATCACTAGGACCGTTCTAATAATAAGTCCATTACATGTCTGCCCATTAGAATATATCTTCCTAAGCCCCTATGATTATAGATAACCCATATTTAGCACTGTATTAATAACATCATTGATTGATGCATTAACCGTGCTTACTAAGATCATCTTCTGTCTCATTTCTCCTCATATAGACATATGTATGTAAGGTATCATGCCTTATATTGACTCTTGTAAGGTCATCAATATAACTATACATGACACATATCACTATAATCACTTTAGGAATAGGTATACCATACATTAGCTTTTATCATATCAAACATATATAACATACATTATTAAAATCATTTTAAGAATAAGTACACCATATATCAGCTTGTATCATATCTTGTAAGATTATTAATCACTTTAGGAATAGGCATAACATGCATTAGCTTGCATTATGTCTTGTAAGATTATTTATACATTAAGGTTTGTCATGCATCATGTATCACATATGCATATCTTGCATGCACACATGAACCATGCATAACATTTGAGATAGATTACATCTCACACCATTTTACTTAAACATCACCTATCTATGTATTGAGTGCCATATCAAGTCCTTGTACATTTATGCAACCATTATTCATACGTGGCAAATATTATTAGATTTATTTAGTGTATGTAGTACACCTTTACACATAATGCATAATATATACATATCATACATTTTAGAGAAATAGTAATCTAACAACATTAACACTTTGTGGTAATTGTCATTTGATAAATTTAACAAAATCTTAGCACCCAGATCACCATCTAAAACCCTTTAACACCATGGCTAATGATCAAGATACCTTTGTATCTCAAAGGGAGTTAAGCAATGCTTTGGAACATTTTAGACAAGGAATGCTAGCCATTGCTTTAGTCACACTCGCTACCAAGTCACACAAGACACTACTTTAACGTGAAGAGAATTTTATATGACTCTTATAATTTTTGAGTAAGAAGTATTACAAGCTATTAATCAGCTATAGCATATGCATACTTAATGCTTATTCCTTTAAGAGCCATGAGATGAAAAAGGAGTATTTGAGTAACAAAAGATCACCCTATCAAATTTGGGCCTAACTCTTCTAATACTCTTATAAAAGGAAAGAGACGAAGCCTTACCTCAGTGAAGCCCTTATCATGGCATTTTAAGAACTCGGTGTTAGAAGAAAGGTTATGACTACTTCTATTTCAACTCAAAAAAAGTCAAAACAAGCTCGGACACCACTTTAATCTTTTTTATAAGTACCACCAACACATTGGACACCACATCGATGAATGTTGGGCCCCTATACTCATCATGGCTAAGCTATTTAACCACTAAAAAATTCATCATTATATTCTCTTCTCTTTTTTATCATTTTATTCTCACTTTGTTTAGGCATTAATTCAGTTATGACTAATTTTTCCATTCTTGTCATGTTTAAGCATTTTGATCACAAGCTCCTAAAAAAAGGAAAAGAATCAACTTAATCCATTGACACTATGATGTGCAATTTAAGATCCTCTGAGATGAATCCTATCATTTGTATGTTTCTCGATCTTTCCTTATAGTACATGAGAAGTATCCTTGAAGCTGAGTTGAGAGAAAAAGAAAAAAATAGGAAGAAAAAAGGAAAAAAAAGAGAAGATTGAAAAAAGGGATGGGAAGTTAGAAGGCAATGATTCAAAAGCTAAAAGTTCAAAGGTCTAAAGGCAATCAAGTCAAGATTCAAAAGCGAAAAGTTCAAAAGTATAAGGGCAATCAAGTCATGATTTAAAAGCTAAAAGTTCAAAGGTGTAGTGGCAATCAAGTCAAGTTTAAAAGCTGAAAGTTCAAATTTTCCACTCTTAAAATTCTAAATTCCCTTTCCTCAAAGGAATATACACTCATTTTTCCTTGAAACCTAAAAGCCTATAGGAATCCTTTTAAATATATAATGTTTTAAGTTTCTTCTCTAGTTCAATAAAGCTTTAAAAATAACAATAACTCTTTTTACCATTCTTTAAAAGTTCAAAAAGAAAGACCCAAAGTTTTAAAGCCCATATGTATTCTCTCCATTTTAAACTCTGGTTGCCCCCACTTATAAAACTCCTATTTATTCAAAAAATAAAAGAAAAAGAATAAAAATGGATCCCACTAGGCAATATGTAATGACCCAAAATCTTGAGCTACAAATAATGCAATTTGGAGAATTATGTTAAGCATTTAAAACTTAAGCAGCTAGATTTAGACTATGGGTAATACTATTCAAAATGTGTTTGAGGTCTAAAAATGATATGTAAATAAGGTTATCAAGAGGTCTAAAAATTCGAAGATAAATTAAACGTATGGATTAAATTGTAAGAAATAAAAAGGTTTTTATTAATTTAGAAGTTTTACCAAAATTTATTTTCAAGTGGAGGTAGTAAAGAATGATGGAAAAAATCTACTAATATGATAAAATAGTAAAGTAAAACATTTATGGGTTTGTATGGATAAGATAAACCTAAGTGTCATACTAATGACCATTTGATTTATGAGTAAAATACATTAGGTAAGTATGATAATCTTGTTCTCGATATAACTAGCTTGGTACCACCTTTCTTTCCAAAAAATTCCTTTGAGGAGACAAAGAAATCAAAGCATTTTCCTTGTTGTTTTCTTATTTTCTTTAGTAATTTTGAGGTATTTTACTTTATTAAAGGGAGATTTCATCATTTGGAATTAATTAAGTTATTTCAAGCATAAAAAATCTAAGAAAGTCAAGACTTTCTCCTAAGTGGATAAGGGAGAAATTGATATTTGAAAGAGTAAGAGCTAAGTGGATTTGAGGATTTCGATTGAGAACATGGTGTAGAGGAAAAATGAAAGGATCTTGGAATCAAGGCTATTGTTAACATTGAGGAGCTTGAGAGTTGAAATAGCAAGTAAAACAATTTTGCAATGCAATGGTCGCCAACCAATAATCTTTTATGACTTTATAGGGTGTTGCAATAAGTAAAGGTTGAAGAGGTTAAGTTGATTTTTAGAAATTCGATAAAAGTAAAAATTGGAAAAAAGGATAGAGGCAAAACCAAAGTGCAATAAAGGTTGAGCTAAGAGGTTTAAGAGAATTAAGAACCTAAAAGCAAGGGAAGACGGCGACTAACGATATAGTCATTGCTAATTTTCAACACTACAATGGCAAGATTATTTTAGGAAATGGAAATAGTGATAAAGAAACTGAGAGAAAGAAAAAGAGAGAGTTAATTGAGCTATGAAATGACAAAAAAATTAAAGTAGGCTATTATTGATATTCTAACCATAGTAAGATGGATAGGTTGACATGATTTGTATTAAGAAGAAATGATGGAGAAAGATACAAATCAAGGATTTTGATTTATCAATTCTCATCAAATTGTAAGTGCAATTCAAAAATGTAAGAGTTAATCAAGTCGAAGAAAGATGAGGAAATATGTGCTACTAAGGTTTCAAGATATTAGTTGGCCTAAAATAAAAGAGTTAAAGGAGATATTCCCATATGTTGATTGATACTCTTGAAAGTGAAACACATTTATTGTTTTATCAAATTTGGAATATAAAAGGTGAAGTATTCCTTTATACATTCCTTTTTAGTATCTAACTTAGGATTTAGTGCTAATATTTCTTTGTTTTCTAATCATGTTTCAAGGAAAAGCTTGTTAACTTCGGTTGTTATCATTCGAGCCATAAGAAAATGATGTATAATTACTTTAAAGCAAATTAATTGTTAAAGAGATTGCTAGTATGGAAGTTTAGGTTTATGCTAATTTCTAGTCTCTTAACTTAGTTTAAATGCTAAAAGAACTTTAAAATTTGGCATTTATGTCCCCTATTAAATTTAACTAATTTGGTTATTGTAATTGGACATTCATTAGTATGCTAATTTCATTAAGAATATGGAAATTAATAGGGAATACTCTGGGACTTGAAATTTACAATGTAGAAGATTCAACTAAGGTTGTTAATAATCTTACATGAAATGAGATAAGAGAAGTACAACCAACTATTATTGCAATTTGACACTAAAGGATGCTAGTTTTTAATTTCTATAAAAACATAAGTAGGCTATGTTATTAGTGTAACTGCTAATATTTTTGTTACTGATAAAAAGTTTTAAGTTCTTGGCATGAAATTAAAGCATAGAGAATTTAATAAATTAGTGAGAACTGTTTATTGTAGCATATGTATTTTTTGCTAGGAACTATTTCAAAACTAATTATTGTTGAAGATCATTTACCTACAAGTTTATGTAAGTTTGTTGATTTTTTTTTTCTTGCTGAAAATGAATTATAATGTATAGTAAATTTAAGATTTGTTTCGAAAATGTCATTTCAATGAATTCATATACCATTTAAATGTTACAGCATTATTGTTTGAGTTATTAGAGCTACAAAATATTATTTCTTTTCTTTATTGATTAAATACAGGAAAATTTAGCAATTACTATAATTTACTCTACTTAGAAACCTTAGTATATTATGAAGGAAATTTTGTTTTTATAAATTTGATATTGATGTTTATTTTCTATATAAATTGTTTTGAAAAATTTAATTTTTTTATCTGTTTTTCTATAAGTGATTTATGTAAATTTGATTTATTATTATTTCAAGCCATATAGATATCAACATGTTATGTACATATGTTATCACCTTTACAATTCTATGAGTTAGAGTTTATTGAGTTTTCTTAGGCAATTGCAGACAACAAAACCATGTTTCAGAACTTCTAAAATAATGTTAGGATAGTATTCTTCTTGTAACTCTTTTATTGTTAAAAGTTGAAATCTTTGCTACAAAAATTTTAATTGTTCTTTGATCTAATTATTGTTATTTAATAAGTATACAAAAAAGTGTTACAGTGTGTAACTTACAATAAAATAACAATTTTTAACACAATGCAATTTCATGTTTTATTTTTTCCTAGTGGATAGTTAGTTTAATGTCTATTAGAACTTAAAGGAATTCTTTATTAGTGTTCTAGGTCGATTTAACTTACTAAGTTAGAGCAATGGGTATTGAAAAATAATCTACAAATTGTGGTTATTAATCTTTATGGTGGAAGTTCCTATTTGTTCATGTTATAATAAATTTCAATGCCATTACATGATATATTTATAACAAAGCAATATCAATGTCTGTATTAAGTTAGTTGTTATCATAAAATTCTTGCATATTCAAAATAATAATAAATTCTAACTTGTATGTTTTTTATGTATGAATTTCTTCATGCAAAATTTATTTAATTTTTTTATATTACATATATAAATAATTGATATACTTAGTCTATACATGTACAATAATACAATAAGATAAGCTATGTAAATTAAAATTTATACATAAAATGATACCAATTTATGTTTTTGAATTTGTTGAATGAAATGCCTATAAATGATGCATATGAATAATTATGAAATTTTTATATACATAAACACACACTCATACACACACATATATAAGTGTGTTTTGTGTGTGTTGTACTTGAGAATTTGATGCATGTATAATTATTTATATGAGTTTTATGGTATTGATTAAGATATGAAATGCATGATGAGGTGAAATTCTCTAATTATGGCAACATGATAATATGTATGGCCTTATGACATAGTGTGCATGTGAATAACATGTTTAATATATAAATATTGAATATGTCATAGAATGACATATTATGGAATCAATTATGGTTAAATGGAAAAGATTATAAGGTCTATAAACCCATTTCTACCTATGATGAATCAATGAATATCAAGACAGTTTGGCATGCCAAATAGGGGTCCGTAGCAGATCTATGCATTTTCAAAGCTTTCATAGCACTAGATATTCTATTATAGCTCTAACCATTTTATAACTTTGGCTATTCTATTAGTCCCATTATCCATATACCATATTCATGTCTAGGAAAAATTTAGCCTAAAGATATAACAATAATAATAAGTAAATGAACAATTACATAATTTAATTTTCTAAATTTATGATGTGATTTGTAAGCATACATATAACTTCATATTATACTAATGTCAAGTACTCAAAATTGCTAAGTAATCAATGTAGAAACTATAAGTCTATTATATTTAAATTGCATGAATTATATAAGTCCATTTGTGTTAGACATAACAATTATGAATTTAGTGCAAATGTATGACTCATGGCATGTCATATGATACTTAACTTAAACAACTTAATGACAAAAGTCTATCAATTAGTGTCTATAAAGATAGACCACTATGTGAACTAATCTATTGAGCATTATGTACATGGTAGGTTTTAAAATGAATGGATTATGTTTCTATTATTAGTATCACTATAAAGTTTGTCTAAATAATTTATTGTATTAAAGTTTACACGAAAATTTCTTTTACATATGTGTATGGTAAAGACAACTAGCAATTAGTTGTCTAAACTAGATGATGCACCATTGAGCAATTTTGCCTAGCACTAGGTTTGTCCTCATGTAGGTTTAGGCCAGGGGAGAGGGAAGGGTAAAGCTGGATACTATATCAAAAAGTACAATCAAGGAAAGGTATAAAAGATAGAGCATTTTTTCATTTTCTTATTTTAATCATGAATGTTGTGTATGTATAATGTTATATGTAAATGAAAATTTAAATTAAAAAAATGTTAAGTAATTAATGTTACTTAGAAAATTTTATGTGTCATATGTGTGGGTAAGTGTTTATAAAGCATGACATTGTGATTCATTATGATTGCTTAGTTTATAATTACATAATTTTGAATCTTGATAAAGAATAATCATGGTATGAAGTACTGGATGATTGAATACGGAGTTTTGTGAAATTTTTTATTATACTAAAGTGTTTTCTTACAAGTGAAAATTTTGGACAATGCCCTAAACAGCCATTATGCTGCTGGATTTTTAGAACAACAACCTATATATGTTAATGTTTCAAGGAAATAAAATTTTTTTATCTTGGGATAAAAAGTGTTTTCATTGCAAAGTAAAAACAAAATTTTTGTGTGTTCGTATATTTTATATATATTCTCATAAATGTTATGTGCTTATGTTGTAACATCTTCTTATTGAGTCCCCTCATGGGATGGGTAATGAGTGTTACGCAATCAATCAAGATTATGAGCCTTAGCAAAAGTTAGGGAAATTAAGAGAACATAGTTTGCTAGAAAATCTATTGACTGGCCAATAACAAGGATATCATCAATATACTACTCAAAACGGTCATGATACTGAGAGGCATGAAAATAATGTTAGCATTTACAAAAAAAAAAGCTTCCCATCAATGAAGAAAGGCCCAAACGAGAGTTAAAACATGGATAAGTTTAACATTTAAAATAACACGATGATCTTTGCTAGATCGAAAGCTCTTCAAATGATCTAGGCGAAAGTTAGAGAACTAAAAGAAGAAAAATTCATCCATAAGGAGCTTAATTCAAAATGTTTAATGCCAAAATTAAATAAACTTAGTTTGATTGTATTAGATGTCTTGAACATCTTTATAATAATTACTCCCCTTTTTTGCCTCCCACAAGTCTTATGGTAGACCTCTAAAGAGAAAGGCTTTTGGTTTTGCCCTCATTATTCTATTCATTGTCACCTTGCCATTTGTAGTTAATTTTTCAACTAGTTCTAGATCCTGCATCTTTCTATTTTATGTTAGTATGGGATAGACTTTGCCACTTGTTTGACTTGTAAGATTCTAGCACAAGTCTTATCCTTTTTTGCTTATAAGAAGTCATAATTTCCTCCTTTCAATAGCTTGTCACTGTTGATAAATTGCAATATGTACACACTTTTTGTACTAGCTCTCTTGAACCATTCCCATGTCCTCTCTTTTAGGCTAACCCCACTTTGTTATTCAAGCATCTTTTTTTGTCCTAAAAAATGAAA
>CANXYI011350488.1:0-10704 GCA_948208565.1 Hura crepitans | reverse complement strand
ACCATAACATGTAAATACACCATTCCCATACACATACACACACCAAAATTATACAAATTAATGAACTAAAATGCATGAATCATTAAATTCACTTACTTTGCTCACCAAAATGGCCTCAAATCACAACTTAATCTTGTCCTTCTCTCCTCTCTACCTCTCCTCCTTATTTGCTATAAACATACACATATGTCACTTTTGAAAATTTCTCAAAAATTCTACATACAACCTAATGAAAATATAAACTCATAAACAAATTATATTTATTAAACCCCACCTTAGAAAAACATTAGAAATTAAAAATAACCATTTTTGCTCACCTTGATCACTAGTCACTCCATCCATCCTAATATCGCCCTCTTTAAGCCTCCTTGTGATGAAATTCCACTAGAATTATAGAGATGGAAACATGGAAATAATTTTAATATATTAAGCAAAAAAATTCGGTGTTGGTTTAATGGTTAACATGAAGAAGAAATTTAGGGTCTTTAAGAAAGAAGATGGTGTCTAGTTTTGAGGGGGAAATGGGCTAGAAATGGTTGTTTAGAAAGTTATAAGGTCCACCTTTAAGTATGGGATAAAGGGCTAGATAAGTGTCGTGTGTCAAATGAATAGCTAGGATTTAATATTAGATAATTCACTCTTAAAAATTCATATCTTGTGCTTCAATACTCCAAAAATGTAGCTAATAGCTCCAGAAATCATTAAAATCAGTATTTTAATAATCCCCTAAAAATCAAAATTTCTCTAACAAAAATTATTTTTTCGGGTAAAAGTGCAATAAATTAATTCTATTTAATTACTTCCCATTCTCAAAAAATTCTAAAACCTATTCCATTGGCTTATTCAGAATTTTTTACCATTAAGTAATGCAATTTTTAGAATTTTTTGTGCACTTTTTATAATATTTTTCCTTCAGCTTCAACTGAGTCATTATCTACTAGACACCGATAACCAAACTTTGCAGTCTATTTTTACCCCTTAGTCGGTCCAAAATTTCACCCATAGTTATGTTTTAATCATTTCTATCATCTTGTAGCCTCAACTCACTTCGAGTTCCCAAAAGTACTATTCATTGTTCAGTGGTCCCGTTTTAAAACATTGAAAAAATTACGGACGTAATAGTTCTTCCCTTCTTAAAAGAATTTTGCCCTCAAAATTACCTTGACTAAACAAGTGTGAATACTAAGCTCTCATATGCTCTTCGCTCTCCCACATAGCCTCTATAGTTTTGTGGTGTCTCCACAACACTTTCACTAGTGGGCCAATTTTATTCCATAGCTATTTAATCTCGCAAGCAAAGATCTGCACTAGCTCCTTTTCATAGGTGACATTAAATTGCACTATGATTTCTTCCTCTAGCAATACATGGGAAGCATCCAATCTGTAACACCTTAACATCAACACATGAAAAACATCATGGATTTGTTACAACTTCGGCAGTAAAGATAAACTTTAGGCTACTGGCCCTATACATTTTGTAACCTCATATAGGCTAATAAACCTAGGGCTTAACTTACCCTTTTTATCAAATCAAAGTACCATTTCCATAGTGAAAGCTTGAGAAATACTTTTTCCCTAACCTCATATTCAATATCTCTCTACTTCAAATCTGCATAGGATTTATGTCTATCTATGGCTACCTTCAATCTATCTTTAATTATTCTCACTTTTTCTTCAGCATCTCTAGTGAGGTCTAGTCCCATGTGTTTGTTCTCACTCATTTCACTCCATCACATGGAAGTTCTACACCTTCTTCCATATAGAGCCTCATATGGTGTAATGCCTAAGCTAGCTTAGTGGCTGTTGCTATAAGCAAACTCTGCCAAAGGTAAGTAGTGATCCCAGCTTCCTTTGAATTCAATTGCATAACTACACAGCATATCCTCAGGTATCTAGATCACTCGCTCTATCTAGCCATCTATCTATGGATGGAATGCCATGCTTAAAGTCAATTGAGTACCCAAGGCCTTATGTAACTTTTGCCAAAATCTTAAAGTAAATCTCAAGTCCCTATCTAAAATAATAGAGACTAGCACTCCAATAGTCTCACAAGCTTATTGATGTATAATTGAGCCAATTTCTCAAAGGAGTAATCCATCCTTATAAGAATAAAGTGGGTAGTCTTGGTCAATTTAACAACTATTACCTAAACAACATCACATTTACTCTTAGTTATAGGTAATCCCATCACAAAATCCATCGTTACTTTCTCCTACTTCTATTATAGAATTGTTATAGGGTAAAGCAATCTAGAAGGAACCTGGTGTTCTGCTTTAATTTGCTGGCATGTTAGGCACTTACTCATATATTCAGTCATATCCTTCTTCATTCCTGGCCATCAGTAGTAGGGCTTCAAATCTAGGTATATCTTTGTTCTTCTTAGATGCATGGCATATGAAGCCTTATGAGCTTTTGCAAGATCAGCTCCTTTATTGCTTTTACATGTGGCACACATAATCTATCATGAAAGTATAGTCATCTATTTACCTTGGTCTCTAATTATGGAGCCTTCCCCTCTTTAACTTGACTTATAATCTATATCAGCCATTCATCTTGCATCTGGGCTTCTTGTACCTACTAATTTAAGCTAGGTTTTACTTGCAGCTCAGCTATAAGATTTACATTATCTTCACAACAGAACTTCGCATTCATCACTCTCATCATTGTTATAAACTTTTGACTCAAGGCATTTGCCACTATATTCACCTTCCCTGGATGATAGTTAATTAAGTAGTCATAATCTCTTATTAGCTCTGGCCATTGTTGTTGTCTCAAGTTAAATTTTTTTAAGTAGGGAGGTATTTAAGGCTCTTGTAATCTGTAAAGATATAACATCTCTCACCGTATAAATAATGTCTCTATACTTTCAAGGCAAAGATGATAGCAACAAGTTCTAAGTCATGTGTGGGATAATTTTTCTCATGGGGTTTCAACCGTCAAGAGGCATATGTTTATACATTGCCTTCCTACATCAACACACACCCAAGTCTATTATGGGAGGCATCACTATAGATCATAAATTCCTTCCCCTATTCAAGTTGAGTAAGAATAGGGGCCTCAGTCAACATCACCTTTAACTTATCAAAACTAGCTTTATATTTATCATCCTATATAAACTTCACATCCTTCCTTAGTAGTCTTGTCATTGGTGCTACAATCATGGAAAATCTCTTAGCAAACCTTTTGTAATATCTAGCCAATCTTAGGAAACTTTAAATCTCAGTGACATTCCCAAGATGCTTTTGCCTTACTCGAGTCCACTGTAATACCCTCAGCTGAAGCAATGTGTCCTAGAAAGGCTACTTCACTTAACCAAAGCACTCATTTACTCAGCTTGGCATAAACTTGTCTCTCTCTCAAAGTCTATAATACCATACTCAAATGTTGTTCATGCTCCTCTTTAGTCCTTGAATATACTAAGATGTCATCAATGAAAACCACTACAAATTCATCTAAATATGGCTTGAAAATTTGATTCATCAAATCCATAAAATATGTTAGGGTGTTAAGAAGACCAAATGGTAATGCTAGGAATTCATAATAACCATACCTCATTTGAAAAGCTATTTTAAAAATGTCAAACTCTTTAATTCTCAACTGGTGGTAACTTGATCTCAAATCAATCTTGGAGAACACATAAGCTCCTCACAGCTGGTCAAACAAATCATCAATTCTAGGTAAGCGATATTTATTCTTGATAGTCACTCTATTTAGTTGTCTATAATTAATACACAACTTAAGTGAACCATCTTTCTTTTCCATGAATAACACGGGTGCTCCCCCAAGGAGAAACACTCAGCCTGATAAATCCTTTATCAAGTAACTCTTGTAGTTGCACCTTTAACTCTTTCAATTCTATAAGTGTCATATGATAAAGAGCCATAGAAATTGGTGCAATACCCAGATATACTTCAATCTCAAAGTCAATTTCTCACCATGGTGGTAGTCCGAGCAATTCATCAGGGAACACATATGGAAATTCTAACACTATAGGTATTTGATTAAGGCTCAACTCAGCTTTTTAGTTATCAACCATATGGGCTTGGTATGCTTCACATCCCTTCTGTATTAATAGCCTAGTTGTAGCAGCTAAGATAACATTACTAGAGATATCCATCTCTTTATATATAATCACCTCTACTCCATCTGGAGTGTTAAAAGATAGTTTCTTTTATTTATAGTCCATAGTTTCTTTCATTTATAGTCCACTACTACTTCATGTCTAAATAGCCAGTCCATCCCTAGAATAATATCAAACTCATCAAATGAGAGCTGAATGAGATCCGTTGGAAATACATCTCTTTGAGTAACTAAGGGACAATCTCTGTATACTCTATTAACTATCACTTGTTACCCAATCGGGTTACTAACTAATATATCTTAGTCTATAAGTTTTAGCTCTAACCTTTTATCCCATGCTCGTGCAGTGCAAATGTTGGAATGTGTAAATCCTGGGTTAATTAGAGCTAAGAGAAGTAACTCAAACCAAGAAAATGTACTCACAATAATGTTTGGAGAGTTAGCCTCCTCTCTAACTTGAATTGCATACTTCCTTACTAGTTCTCATACCTCAAATCTGGATCTCTAGTTGGGACCATCTCTCTCACTCTTAACCTCCTTTTAGCTCCTAGTAGGAGTAGGTAAAGATGCTTGTATCTGGGTGCTACCCTCTAGGTTCCTCAGATAGTCTCTCTGAAAGTGATCCCTAGACCCACAAATAAAACATGCACTAGGGAAAATCTTCTAATGAGTCCCTGGATGTCTCCCTCTATAGGTGCCACACCTGAATGGACCACTCATTGCTATAGAGGTAGGGGCATTAGTAGCCTGCTGCTATTTAGGCTTGAATTGAGAGCCTTATCTAGACCTCTGTGTTTGTCCCTATCTCTACCTCTATGGTGGATGAGACTAGGATGTTTGTCCTTGTCTTTACCTCTTACTTACCTCTAAGGCTGAGCTAACTTGGCCTTAGACAATGAATATTTTCTTCTGACAGGTCCCCCTTCTTTCCTTTAATAGCTCCTCTATGTCATAAGTTATTATAACTAAAGGAGCAAACTCCCAGATCTAAGATGTAGCTATCTAAGTCCATATCTCTATATTGAGACCTTTCTTGGACCTCTTGCATCTTTCCTCTTCTATTGGGATAAAGTCCTTAGCATATCTACTTAAACTCACAAAATCTTCTCATATTTAGACATTGTCTTCTTCCTCTACTTTAAATCTAAGAACTCATGCATCCTCTTCTCCAAGTATGCTTCAAAAATATACCTCTTCTTAAATTCCTTTAAAAAGAAATCCTAAGTCCCCTCTTTAGCTATTTTATGTTTTATAGTGGTCTCCTACCAATGGAAAGCCTCCTCCTATAGCAGTGAGATAGCACAAATCAAACTCTCCCCGAGGGAATATTTTAGTTGTTGTAGAATTCTGATAGTCCTCTCTAACCAGTGCTTAGCTTTTAATAAATCATCTACTCGAGTGCCTAAGAAGTCTTTAACTCCCATCTTTTTTACTCTCTCTAGGTAGGTTTTTTGCAAGGTTTAGGGCTATGGAGAAGGTGAAGGTGCTAGAGGTGGAGCAGCTATAGCAGTGGCTTGTCTAAACAAGTTTACCGTCTACTGCAAAAGAGGTGGTTGTGGTTGTATCATCACTAGACACTAGGGTCTCTATCATAGTAGGCTCCTAAATTATGGATAGAGCATGGCTCTCGATAGCTTCTTTCGTAAGGGGTGGCATAGGCTCACTCATTTTGTCTCACTATAAGAAAAATAATGATAAGCCTTAAGCAGCATAGCAGTTTAAAATCAAAATCAATCCTACGGAACTCATGTAAAAATCTAAGCCTAAGAACACCTAAACCTGCTCTGATACAACCAAATGTAACACTTTTTACTTGATCCACCTTCGAACTAGATAAGAGATGTCACTTCTTGGTAGGTTACCCATTCTAATTTTCTCTCACCTAAAACTTGTTTAACCTGATATGAAAAATTATTCAATTAAGATTCCTTAGAACCAATTTAGCCTAGCTTATGGGTATTATATACAATTTGCATGCCTTATAGACTCTTACATGATCTAGATCATTCACGACTATCAAAACTTTTAAAATATCTTAAAGAAATTTTATAAGAAATTTGGCATCATAAATGTAGTTTAGGTCAAAATCCAAAAATTTCAACCTATAAAATGAACACTTTTATAATAATTCATCCACAATCTCACTCATAGGATCCTTCTGATCCACTAATAACTCCTCAATCTCAATAATAACACACATACATAAATACTCACTAAGTAAACATTATATAATTTAAGTTCAAGACATCACATCCCATTGTCATTATTACAACATAGTTCACCTCTTATCCATGAATACATCTAATTGTCATCATGTACAAAGCTAAAAGACCAAAAAATATACCCCAGTTAAGCTGCCTACTATGTTGCTACTTCAGTGAGGCTAGACCACATGAGCTATCTACTACCTATGTATTAGAACACCCGATATGCTAAGCATACACTTAATAGTGAATTTAATGATTCATACATGTAATCTCACATAGCATGCATCATGCCAATAATCATGTTATGAATCATGACATCTTATGTATCATACCTCATGTTATCTCATAGTCAATCACCATGCACATGCCATTATGGTCACACTCAACATGCATCACGATAAGTCACTGCATGCAATATCACTATAAAGAATTCAATTATATTAAGCCTACTTTCTTATTTAAGTGATTTAATTATATATCTCTCATTTAACCAATTATAATCATTATTCAATTAATGGTCCATATCTTTTTGACACTAGATAACAGGATCTCAGTGTGTATGAGGGCCTATATTTTGGACCTTGATAGCCGCACTCCATTATGTCATATCTCATCATAATCATCATAATTATATAGGGGTTCAAATCCCGAACCTTGATGGCTGCACTCCATCTTATAAGCTATATAGAGGTCCACATTCTAAACTTTGATGGCTGTACTCTATCATCAAATCTAATAAATTGTGGAGTGGCCCTTTGTAGACCTTAAGATGGCTACACCTATACAATGTCATTAATAGATTAATATCATCTCATAGTTGTCCTCATGGATTGACCTCTCATGACACTGAAGTGTCCTAATAGCTACTACTCGCTAGTTGATCGATCAACCTATCTAATAGGCATTTAACTAATGTTGGCCTTAGTTTATGTTTATTTAATCATCATTCTTCTATTTAGTGTGTCCAGCTTCTAGCAATTTAAAATTTCTAATATTAGGTTATTATTGTTCTCCTCTTTTTTTATTCTTTTTTCTTAAGTCTCATATTCATTCCATTTAATTCCATCTCTCTCATCACATCCTCTCATGTTAATTCATCCTCACTTAGTGTCTCATATTCAATCTCAAGTCTATTGTTTCTCATCTCAAGTGTCCATAAATCCCTTAATTAATCGAATAAAAAATTAGTTCTCAAAAGCATGTTAATCATATAAATTAATTTCCCATATTTAATAATTTGCTTACATATATATCCTACAACAATGTTAGGTCTTTGTTACCCTATAATGACCTATTCTGCCAACTTAAATGCATCCATGAAAAAGTTATATTATCTTCATATGGTTATCCAAAGTTTGTTACATAATGTACTCAACATAACCATATATAATTTATTCCTTAATTTCAATTAAATCTCATTAATTCTCTTTACACACATTTTGGCCACCATTTATCCATCACTATACCCCATATTTTCTTTCCATTATTTACCTCATCTAGGCTTAATTATTTAAGTACATGTCATTACAAATCAAATCCTATGCAATTCCACACCATAACATGCAAATACACCATTTCCATACACATACAAACACCAAAATTATGCAAATTAATGAACTAAAATGCAAAAATCATTAAATTCACTTACTTTGCTCACCAAAATGGCCTCAAATCACCACTTAATCTTATCCTTCTCTCTTCTCTACCTTTCCTCTCTCTCTACCTATAAACATATACATATGTCACCTTTAAAAATTTTACAAAAATTCCATATACAACCTAATGAAAATATGAAAAAAAAACCTTATATATCTTAAACCCACCTTAGAAAAATATTAGAAATTAAAAATAGCCATTTTTGCTTACCTTGATCACTATTCACTCTATCCTAATATCTCCGTGGAAAATTTGGTGTCGATTTAATGGTTGAGATGAAGAAGAAATTTAGGGTTCTTAAGGAATAAGATGGCATTTGGTTTTAAGGGGGAAATGGGCTAGAAATGGCTATTTTAAAAGTCATAAAGTCCACCTTTAAGTATGAGATGAAGGGCTAGATGAGTGCCATGTGTCCAATGAATGGCTAGGATTTAATCTTAGCTAATTTACTCCTAAAATTTCATATTTTGTGCTCCAATGCTCTAAAAATTCAGCCAATGGATCTAAAAATCATTAAAATCAGTATTTTAATTATCCCCTAAAAATCAAAATTTTCTCCAATAAAAATTATTTTTTCAAGTAAAATCACCATAAATTAATTCTATTTATTTACTTCCCATTCTTAGAAAATTCCAAAACAAGTTGTATTAGCTTAGTTATAATTTTTTACCATCAAGTTGTGCCATTTTTTGAATTTTTTGTGCACTTTTTAAAATACTTTTCATTCTGCTTCAATTGAGTCACTATTTATGAGACACTGGTAAGCAAACTTCATAGTGTATTTTAACACTTTATATGACTTCAATTTGATCCCAAATTTCACCTATAGTTATGTTTTAATCATTTCTATCATTCTATGGCTTCAGCTCACTTCGAGTTCTTAGAAATATTATTCACTATTTAGTGGTCCCGTTTTAAAACATCAAAAAAATTACAGATGTTACAATATGGGCTTGTGAAGTAATTGATGATGGAAATATGATAAAGGTGTTCATGGCTAAATAGATTATGGTATGTGGGAATATGATGTAATTTTCATGTAATCTATATATTTGTGGTAACCATATTTATGTGACTAAAATGAGTTAAGTGTCCTTAAATAAGATTACATAATTAAAGAAACTAGGTGTATGCTAAGTGAGCACTAAGTAAGTTTAATGACTAATAAGGACAATTACCTTCAAAAATGTACATTTGAGAGGTAATGATAATTGTGAGCATGAAATGATAAAGATTTTATAAGAGTGAACATATGATTGAATATGTAACATGAGTATGTGAAATGTGAGAGTATGATATGTATGCTAGTCGAATGCTTAATAAATAAAATAAATGACGTCTTATGTAACCTACCATGGTAATGAGTATTTGAAATGTAATTATGCTAATTCTCTATAGAGCACTTAGAAATGTGAGATGAGATGTTAAAAAAGAAAAGAGGGGTGTTACATAATGTTTTACCATGATGTGGCCAAATGGCCTAAATAATGTACAAGAGTGTTATTTTTTTATGTATTTGGTTTATATCAAGTAAATAGATATGCTAATATGGGCTATGTGAGCCATAAGAGCATGTGAATTATGTTTGTAAGGTATGTAATCATAAATTATTTATATTGACTATAAAGCATATCATAGTGGTTATGTACATAATGAACTTAAAGTATGATATTAAAGAACATTAAACCATATTACATCATGATAATGAATTATTTGTGAATTGAGCAAGTTTAAATGTAGGATTAACATAATGAGACAAAAAGGAACATAATGACATGTTTCTTTCCATGTATGATTGAATGGCCTATATTGGTTACTATGATGTTTTGAATAACTATATAGTGGTTTGGAATGATGATTTTCATATATTATGATTTTGGTATGTGAAAAGATTATGCCTTCACAATGTGAATAAAAAGATTGTAATTTGGGTATGATGATATAAGTGACTTTAACGAAGAAAAGTATTGAGATTTTTCTTATGACATCACATAGATGGCAATTTAAATAAAAGCATATTGAAAACACTTAAAAAGGGGAAGCAAAAGGTAATCTTGATATTTTGGCCCATATGAGTAAACAAGCTAAATTGGATAGGTTAACCAGTTAACTAACTTAGTAGTTGTTAGGGTACATCTGTACCTCATGATGAGCTTCAAGTCCAATTGATGACTATGTGGCCCAGTAGTCCCGTTATCCAATTTTAGGCTTTTGTCTTTAAGTATAGGCAAAGTTAAATAAATAATAAGGTGAGTTTTAAAAATAATGACAATTATGTGTATATAAGTGTAACATTAAAGTAACCTCATTAATAAACAACATCAATGTGAGTTCTTGGATTTATTCATTTTTTATTATGTTCTACTAACGATAGGCCTATGAATAATATATTAGTCACATATTCGTATGTGGTTATGCTATAACTATCCAAATTTTCATGTTAAATATGTTTAAAATGTAATTGCAACAAAACCTATTTCTATAATTATGACATGAAATGTTTGAATTACATGTTGAGTATGCCTTTGATATAAGTGATACAATTGCATGAATGTATGAAATCATATATATCATGTTGATTACAGCACTAAGCTTTATGCTTAGCAAATTATTATTTTTACAATGTGTAAGTAAAAGAAGTATAGGTAAGAAGCTAACGCCTCACATTGGTTTATAGATCAAGTACAACTCACATTTTGAATTTCCTTTGTAGAAATTATAGGTTGTCATGATAGAAGTGCATTCATATGTTGTACAAAGG
>CANXYI011350383.1:0-10155 GCA_948208565.1 Hura crepitans | reverse complement strand
CTAGTAATACATGTATGTATATATGTGGAGTGCAGTGGCCCTATTAGACCTTACTGTTGCTGCACTAGTAATGTACACATAATCTTGTGCAGTGGCCTAATTGAACCTTATTATTGCTACACTAGCAATATATGACATCATAATGTCCTACTAGCTTTTAACTTCCTAGTTAACTAGTCAACCTATCTACTCTATATTGTTTAGCTCATATAGGCTTCTATTAAGTCTCATTATCATATATGACTTATTACATTATTGATTAACATTGTTATTATGCCACAACCCAATTCAACCATACTCACCATTTTTCTTTTAAGTATATAACATCCAATCTCTATATCATGTTTCATTCTCTTTTCTAGCATATACATGTCACATAGCTCACATCCCTAACCTTTACTCACTTTATGCACATTTTCATAAGTGTTTGCATGTTCACACCTATTCAACCATTTTGGTACATTAACCTATTCATTAAATTTTTTATTTAATTGACATTATATTTTTTATTTAATCATTCTAAATGTCATAATATCTATTACAACACACTAGCACACCATACATACCACCACCTATACCATTCGGCCATACATGTATATGCTTTTTTTTCCACCAATTCTTTATCCTGAACATGCTATAGACATTCATTCAAGGCCATTAACACATTAATTAAAATTAAATTCATGCCTACATACACAAATCACATACAATAAACATATTCACATAAACTTGAATTATAACGCATCATACAACTTGATATATAAGTCATTGAATACACTTACTAACACTCTAATTAGCTTTAATTTATGCTTCGTAAGCCTTCTCCTTTCATTTTTCTTGCAAAGAAATTTTTCTATAAACATAATAGATTTTTGGTTAGAAAATTTCTTATAAAATTCTACACTAGTCTAAATTCAAAATTAACTATAAAAACACCTTATAGGCATTGAATAAAAACTTAAAAAAAATACAAAACCATGAATTAAATCACTTACCAATTAATTTGGCATTATTCACCCTAATTGAAATTCTCCCAAATTAGCCTTGCTCTTGTATTTCTCTCTTTATAATAATGATCTAAAGATGATGGAGGTTAGTATAGTGGTGTGTGACACCCTTTACCTAGTTTGATCATTAGACCCGAATGAGATGCGACACATAAACTAACATCCAAACTCATTTTATCTAGAAACTCAAATAAATTAAAACCTTGTTTAAAACATTTTTTTAAATTTCAACTTTTGAAATTACTTAAATGAAAAATTCACTTTAAAATTTCAAAATAGTTTTAAGAATCTTTGTGTCAAAAATCTAGTTGCATAATGGCTATATCAGGATACTATCCCAAAATGAATAGTACTTACAAGTATAAAAGCTTTTCTATAATCCTATTTCTAAAAAAATTTCCTTTACTGGGATCCTCTTAATCCTCCCAAAACATCACATCACTATAGTTTCTTAGAAACATACATTTCAAGCATAAATATAAGGATATCTAATATCCATACTTTAAATATACATAAGCATAGTAAAGCTTTTAGTTAAAGTTTACAAAACATTTTAATTTAGTAACTTAGACCCAAATCCCCTTTTTATAATGTAGAAATTATTGAATTTTACTGGGGATAAGAATGGTTAGTGATTATAGGTGCCACTTGGCTCTCACCAGGACCATCGATCTTTTGCCCAGAAAGGGTTCAAAATAAGATCTTATTTATGCCCTTATAATATACCTACCTTTATATTTTAATGTTTATTAGTCCCTTATCATGTAACCAAGCATTTACTTTATGTTTCACTTAGAGAAACAAGTTGCAACATTAAGAATATATAATAAGCATAAGTGTAATTTGGTCATCTAGAAATTGGGTCATTTATTAGTGGTTGTTTAACTTAACAACTACCTATAATTCCATAGGAATTAATAGTAATTGCCCAACTCCCATCTCTAAGAGATTGGCCTTTGTTAAAATACATTTTTATATGACTTTTATTAAGGAAAACATAAAACCATTTTATTAAGAAAACACCAATTAACTATGTAAAAAACCATTTGATGTGAGGTTAGGCTTTTAGTGTGTAAAACAGTAATTAAGCTACCTATTACAACCTAATATAAGCAAGAGAATTAAAAGGTACAAAACCAAATAAACAAATAGAGGGTAAAATGTTTAGTGCCATTTCTGTGTCAGTTAGTCCATGCGAACTAGAGTTATAGATTGCTTGCCTAGTTACTTGAGCCTGTCTCTAGTTATCATCATAGGCCCAAAAGTAGGGCATCTATTATTACCCCCACTTTGGTGTGTACTATGGAAATGTAAAAATTAAAATAGTGCACATCAAAGTACCTGAGTTTGAGATACTTACCTATCATGAAACTACATTAAATATGGATGCTTACCTCTAAATTATTGCAAAAACTTGCTAAACCTGAATTGTATCTTCCCTTTGAAAAAGAATTGATATTGTGAAGATGAACTATACCGAATACGGGTGCCTGTTTATCCTCAATTGAAGTGAAAATTCAACTGGATCTGAACATGCCTTTACTTCTAAAGTTTCTAGAAAAGGTTCGAAAGTAAGCTACATCAAATATGGATGCTTGCTCGCCTTTTAGTGAAGATAAACTACATCAAATAAGGGTGCTTATTTGCCTTTAAAGGAGTTTTAAGATGTTAAACTGAAGAAAACTGCACCGAATATGGGTGCTTGTTCACCTTTAGGTGAAGATAAATTGCACTAAATATGAGTACCTGCTAAAGGGTTTTTTAAGACGTTAAATTGAAAAAACCACATCAAATGTGGTTGCTTATTCACCTTTAGGTGAAGATAAACTACATCAAATATAGGTGCTTATTTGCCTTCAAGGGAGTTTTAAAATGTTAAACTGAAGAAAACTACATTGAATATGGGTGCTTGCTTACCTTTAGGTTGGTAGGTTACAAATGGACCGAACCAAATCTAGTGGTAAGTCTAGAAGAGTTAACCAAATTAAATCTAGTGATAAGTATGAAGAAGCTAAAAGTATCGGTTGAACTAAACTAGTAATGAGTCTAAAGGCGTTAATAGTGTTGACCAAACTGAATCTGGTAATGAGTCTGGATAAGTTAATCAAATTGAATTTAGTGATAAGTCTACATAAGTTGATCAAACTAAATCTAGTGATGAGTCTGTATAAGCTGACCAAATTAAATCTAGTGATAGGTTTGGTTAAGCTAAAAGCTAATAGAATTAAATCTGGTGATTTGTCTAGGTAAGTTGATTGAATCGAATCTAGTGATGAGTTTAGAGAAGCTGACATAATTGAATTTGGTGATGAGTCTGAATAAGCTAACCAAAATAAATCTAGTAATAGGTCTGGTTAAGCTGAAAGTTAACTGAATTGAAATCGAACTGAATCTAGTGATAAGTCTAAATAAGATGAATGAACTAAATTTGGTAATCAGTCTAAATAAGCTGACCGAACCAAATCTGGTGATGAGTCTAAATAAGCTAACCAAATCGAATCTAGTGATGAGTCTAAATAAACTGATTGAACCAAATTGGGTGATAAGTCTACATACATAATTGAATCTAATATGGTGATGAGTCTGAATAAGCTAATCGAACTAAATCTAGTAATACATTTGAAGTAATGGTCTGAACCATATCTAGTGTTGAGGATATTAATTATGCAAGTATATGTGTGACATCATGTGCACATGTGTTGTGTGTGATGTAATTACATAAAGTGATGCATGAGTTAGAGGCTTAAATGTATTTAGGCATGTGGTTGATGCATGTGAGTATGTATAACCTATATGACCAAGAGATGTGCACATGTGAATTGATATGGTATGATATGGATATAGTGCCTTGCATGGGTAAGTTTATGCTTTAGATGAATGAGATTTTTCTATGATATGTGAATGAATGTGACTTTACACTAAATGATATACACATACATGTTACTTCTCTTTTGTATTCTTGAGTTATGTGAGCTATATGACTTATATATGGATAAGATGCTTATGCCAGATGATGTATGCATGTTTGCACTAATACTTGTAAACTTAATGTGCATATATGTTATATGCCTAAAGAATGTGACTACATACTGGATGCATTGATGCCTAATTAATGACAATATGTGAATGAGTTGATACATGTGCAAATGTATGAATGTGTCAAGTGATTAGTGACCTAATATTCTCTTAAATGAATGAATGCACTCTATTCTATCTTAGATGAGTGTAAAAACATAAAGGTGATTGAGTGAGATGATTCTAGTGAAAGAATGTGGTAATTGAGTAAATGAATGATACATGTGTTAGTTCTTAATCTATTTTAGATGAAGGAACATGGCAATGTATGTTCATGAATAATGCATTTCTAATGAATGTAGTGATACATGTGTTTTTGCTTATTTTCTTCTAAATGGATGAGGAATTTGAATGAATGATCAATACAAACAGTTGCATGATGAATATGACTTTTGAATGAATGAATCGTCTCGTATGATAGATGAGTGATGGAGGAAAATATATGTTAAATGATGAATACATCTTTTCCTATGATGAATGAATAGTGATGATAGATATATGTTGAATGATGAATGCATATTTTCTTATGATGAATGAATGGTGAAGGCAGATATGTGTTGAATGATGAATGAATCATCTCTTATGATGAATGAATGGCGACATCAGATATATGTTAAACGATGAATGCATCTTTTCTTATGATGAATGAATGTTCTTCTTGTGATGGATGTATAATGAAGGCAAATATATGTTGAATGATGAATGCATCTTTTCTTATAATAGATGAATGATGAAGGCAAATGTATGTTGAATAATGAATACATCTTTTTTCTAGGATTGATGAATGAATCCTATGATTGAGGGTGATGAATATGGATGCATGTACAGGTAAATGGGTGTCTATTCTTAGAATCGATGTATGAATGAATCTATTTTCTACTAGATAGATGCATGGGTGACTATTTGTCTAGATGTATGAAATTATGCATGCCTTGTTATTAAGATTACTCTCCTCTCAGGTTTATCATAGGAAAAACTTGGGTTTGATGAAAAGTGAAGGTGTAAAGTGGTAGGCTAGGTTAGGGTAATGAGATGTCTCATGAAAAAATAGGTTGAGTTGAGGTGATGAAAAGTTCAATGATGGAGGAGAAGAGCAGGTTAGATGGAATGTGCCATAAAGGTGTTAAGGTAAAATGTCAACTTATTATGTGGAGCATATAATCATGTGTGGCTAAAGGATGAATGATTAGGATGAACAAGTGATTAGGCATGCAAATGTATGTGATTGCATAGTATAGAACCCTTTTATTAGTTGGTCTGAAGATTTTCTAAATAAATATTTTCTCTCAACCTCTAATTTTTGCCTAGACTGCCTATTGCATGTTTTCAATCTATCGAGGTATCCTTTAATTTTTGCCTAGGACACCTTTTGCATGTTTTTAACCTAGCAAGCTTTTTTTTTTCTTTTTTATTTTTGAATTTAGCTTATCCATAATTAGGTAAGGCTTGGGATCTAATTATGTTGTGTTTGATTAATTGATTCAGGATTTGCACCTTTGAAATCATTGGATATGTTTTAAAGCTCATGATTTTTTTAGATTAGTAAACTTAGAGTGATATTGCTTAAAGCTCACATCTTTAGAGGTTTATGGAACTTCTGAGTAACTTGCTGTGGGTGCTAGTTTTGTGACCCTACTAGTGTTTTGAATCCTTTTACTTTGACTGTACATTAAATGACATCCTTTTGACCTTTTTAGTAATGCATTAATGATATCCTTGTTATTAGCCAGTCTAAAGATTTT
Source organism: Hura crepitans (assembly GCA_948208565.1). NCBI lineage: Eukaryota > Viridiplantae > Streptophyta > Magnoliopsida > Malpighiales > Euphorbiaceae > Hura > Hura crepitans. Next base: position 4,331 of record CANXYI011350383.1, on the reverse strand, counting down.
TTGACTTTGTATTTTCTCTCAAATTTCCTTAACTTTTGCTTAGGCTCATGTTCTTGATTGATCGGCCTAGTGGGAATTGAAAAAACTAATTTTTTTCTTTTTTTTTTCTATTTTTAATGAGGGCAACCATGGTTGAAAAAAGAATACTCAATTATTTGAGGCTTAAGATGAGGTTTTAGAGTTTAGAACCTTTTGACCTTTGGATTTTTGTCTTTTTAGAATGGTTCTCATGAGCTTTTAGACTTTGAGGAAAATGATTAGAAAAAGAATTTGATGCTTTAACTTTTGGAGTCTATTAAACTTAGACCTCTTTTAAGATTGAAGGAAAGTTTTCATTTAGGTTTAGTTGCCTCTAGCTTATTATTTCCTATTTATCTCACATCTCACATTCAGGGATATTTCTCATGCCTTATGAGGAAAGGTCAATTTTTGAAGTAGTGGTGAGCCATTTTCTAGAGAATCATGTCTTTTATGTGGTATGTGTGGATTAAGTTGATCTTTTTTTGAATACTTTTAAAATCTCTCAACCTATATTTAAGAGTACCATGCTATGAAATTAATAAGGTGAGTAAAGATACTCATGAAAAGCCAATACAATGTATTATTAAACCTTAACTATTCTAACATGAAGGAAAGAAATAATTAGAAAAGAAAACATAGGCAATCTATCTTATCTTTATTGGATCCTTCTATATCCTTAATTAGCATGATCTTGTAGTTGGTTAACACTTGGCTCATAGGATGGCAGACCGAATGTCAAGAAGAGAAAACCTCACTTTTTATAGATTTGAGGGATGACAGTGAGGTTTGGTGACGGGTGATCTTTAGGATGAGGTATTACACCATGGTCTATAAGGTTATAGATGGCTTGATAGAGGGCTTTGCAATTGTCAGTCAAGTGGCTAGTCTTTTGGTGATAAGCACAATATAGGTCATGGTGATAGTCAGGTGAAAGGGGTAAGGAATGGTGTTTCGGTATTAAGGGTTGAAGGAGGCTTTTTTCTTTCAACTCCTTGATTATTATGGACAAGGGCTTATTTAGATGGGTAAATCTATGGGAAATCTTTCTTGGCCAGTCACTTGGTTATTGCTTGTCCCCATGGTCAAATTTATGCCTATTAGGTTCCTTAGAGCATATTATTATTGGACTTCTCAAATATTTTCTTCTATGAATGCTATTATCCTTCATTCTAGTGTTGCCATTACCTTGCTCATCATGCCTTTAGCCATAAATTGTGGTGAGGAGTGTTGAAGAAAGGAGAGGGGTTGAGTCTTTTACTTTCCTTTGAAAAGCCTGAGCAAAGGATGATCTATATAGTTAGCGTGCTACATGGTTAATGTGATATAATGCAAGTTTGAAGCATTTATGATGTTTTGTTATACTTAACTTTGCAGAAATAATTGTAAGATTGAAGGTTAGTGATACATACAATATGTACATGATACGCCTAGATATAATATGACTATAAATGCATGTGGATATATGATGGATGCATATCACACTTATACTAGGTAAGATGGTACAAGGTGAATGAAGTGTACATGATAAATGATAATTATAGTATGCCGAGGGTATGCATAGGATATAACTTTTATTATTCAAATGCATGTGACACTTATGAGGTGATGCTAGGTAGATTGTAATTTATGTATGGATTAATGATACATGACTAAGCCTAAGTAGTATGCATGGAAGCATAAAGTCATAGTGTTTAGTAGATATATGTGTGTGCATATACATGTTATTTATGATTTCTAGTGATGTCTAATATTATGCATGATTCCTAGTGATGCCTATTAATCATTAATCCATCTTTAGGAGGGAGCTGAAGTTGATGTGACCTAGGATTTTCCCCTTTCTAGATTAAAGTTAAAATTTATTTATACAAATGTCTGAATATAAATTCATTGTCTTATTTTATCAAATGAAAAGTAATTAAAAAATTACAAAAGCTCATAACTAAACTAAACTAAAAAGAAAAGGAGAAGGGGAGCTTCTAAGCTTCTGGATCAGGTATCTGCATGGTGTCAATGAGATCTTGGATAACATGATAGAGAGTGGTGCACTTATCTATGAGATGACTTATCAGTTGTTCGTAAGCACAATATAGATTGAACTAATGATTAGATAGAGAAGGATCAATCCATGGCTTAAGTGTTAATGGCTACAATTTTTCTTCTTTTATAAGCTTGTTCAAACACTAGGACAGAGGTTTACCCAATTTGGAGAAATAGCGAGTCCTAACCATGTTAACACTAGTGACTTGGCTTGAATTATTATCTTGGTAGGTAAGTTCCCCATTTTTCTTGAATCCTTTATTTTAAAGTGCTAGTTCAAGATCAATATCTATGTCCTTAAGCCATTCCCATATGGTAATGCCTTTAGTAGAGAGCCCAACATTCATATAGCTATTAGCATTCTTGATGAACATTTTGATTTGGTCAATATCATTGACCTTGTTCCTCATTTTAAGTATTTTTCCCTCCATCATTCTAAATATTCTAAAAAAGATTCATTAGGTTTTTGGTGCACCAATTCTAAGTCTTTGAGGGTTACTTTGATGGTTGCATTGTTTGAGTATTGCTTGTTGAATACTTCCCAATTCACTTTGACCTTCTTTTTTAAGTTGTGGTACCAATCCAGGGCTTGGCTAATTAGAGACATACTTAACAAGCTTACCATTTGTGCTTCTAATAGAGTGGTTGACCTTATAGCTATTGCGTATTGCTTTAAATTTGTCCTTAGATTAGAACTGCATTAGAAATGCCATCGAACTTGCTTAAATTTGGCATCTTGAATTTGTAAGGCATGGCATGATCAGGCTTCAAGCTAATATCTTCTAGGTTAATGTCTTTGCCTTTAGTTATTGGATGACTCATGGTTTTTAACTTTTCATTTAGTTCTTTGATAGGATCTTCTTTGTCATACTTGGGCAATGGAACCCAATTATAGCTAGGCTTAACCTGGTCATCTTCTTCATCCACTCTTTCTTTCTTACTATTGTTAGCAGTGGAGTGTTGACCTTTATCTTACTGGGCATATTTGACACTATATTAGTCATGGTAGCCATCATCCTTTTCTCTATATCTTGAAAGATCTCATTTGGCATGGCTTTTGTTACTACTTCGTCTCTAGGCATGCTTGCTATTTTTGGTAGATGGATTAATGGTGGCTTCAAAACAAAAGTTTAGTAATGATGCATGAATTGTCTAAGATGATACATGATATGTAATGTATGCCATATACATGAATGATGTAAATGCGTTGCACACATATATGTGGATGCATAGTTATTGCATGAATTAGGCCACAAGATGTGTGAGTAAGAAGTCAATGAACCTTTACAAAATGGTAACTTTGATGTATGGTTAGTGTGTCATATGCTAGTGTGAAGTGTATTTAAACTTATATGAAATGTAGAAAACCATTTGATGTGAGGTTAGTCTTTTAGTGTGTAAAACTAGTTATTAAGCTACCTATTACAACCCAAAATAAGTAAGAGAATTAAAAGGTACAAAACTAAATAAATAAATTGAGGGTAAAATGTTTGGTCCCATCTCTACACCAGTTAGTCCACACAGACTAGGGTTTTAGGTTGCTTGCCTTGTTGCTTGAGCCTGTCTCTAGTTATCATCATAGGCCCTAAAGTAGGGCATCTACATACAACATATGAGTGCATTTATTATCATGACAACATATAATTTACACAAAGGAAATTAAAAATGTACCAAAAATGATAGCTATATCTTTATCTTCATAGCTACTTGAGGCTTCTGCTATTATATGTACTTTTTTGACCTACACATCACAAAAATAATGATACGCTAAGCAAATTGCTTTATGGTGTATTCAATATATGATACATACACTCATGCACATACATGCAAGCATATAGTGATTATGTTATATAGCCATTTTGATATAATTATGCAACCCAATAATTCACAATTACTAAGTCATATGGTAAGCATTTAATATATCAAGTGTGTCATAACAACAATAATAGATGACAACATGGAATTATTTAATGTTTTTATGCTTTATAAATAGTGCATATCATAGTATCCATACAAATTTCATGATTTATACATCTTAATCTCATTAGGTTGTATTAATACACATTTGCCCATATATAAGAGACAGTTACACATAAATGGATAATGAGACTTATTGACTATAGAGGTTTTAACAGTGACCACAAAGGTCTTTAACCATGACCCATAGGTCTTAATACAGTGACTTGTATGTTTTAAACTCAAACTTAAAACATAGCCCAAAGGTAAATACAGTGGCTCGTAGGCCTCAATACTGTGACTTGAGGATCTCAAAA
>CANXYI011350173.1:0-10652 GCA_948208565.1 Hura crepitans | reverse complement strand
TAACATAATAGTAGCTAACTCTAGATCAAGTGTAGGATAGTTTCTCTCATATGGCTTTAATTGCTTGGAAGCATAAGCTACTACTTTTCCTTCTTGCATCAATACACAACCTAAGCCATTCAGTGAGGCATCACTATATATCACAAAATTTGTACCCTATTCAGGTTGAATCAGGATAAGAGCCTCTATCAGCATCTATTTCAGCTTATCAAAATTGTCTTGACATTGATTATCGTATACAAACTTTACATTATTTTTTATTATTCTGGTCAAAGGAGTAGCAATGATGGAGAATCCTTTGACAAACCTCCTATAATAACTAGCTAATCTTAAGAAACTTTTCACCTCTATGACATTCCTAGGTGGTTCCCACTCTAACACTACTTTCATTTTGTTGGGATTAACTCTGATTGCCTCAACTGACATTATGAGGCCTAGAAAGGTAACTTCCCTCAGCTAAAACTCACACTTACTAAGTTTAGCATACAATAATTTCTCTCTAACGAACTGTAACACTACTCGAAGATGCTGTTCATGCTTTTCTTAGCTTTTAAAATACACCAGGATGTCATCTATAAACACCACTACAAATTGATCCAAATAAGGCTGGAACACTATATTTATGAGATACATAAAAGCTACTGGAGCATTAATGAGCCCAAATGGCATCACCAAAAACTCATAATGCCTATATCGGGTTTTGAAAGTAGTCTTAGGTATGTCAACCTCTTTAATCCTCAACTGATGGTATTCAGATCTGAAATCAATCTTAGAAAACACACTTACCCCTCTCAACTGATAAAAAAGGTCATCTATTTTGGGCAAAGGATACTTATTCTTCATAGTAATTATGTTTAGTTGCCTATAGTTAATACACAACCTGAGTGACCCATTTTTCTTCTTTACAAACAATATAGGTGCTCCCTAGGGTGATACACTAGGTCAGATAAACCCTTTATCTAGCAATTCTTGTAACTAAACCTTTAATTCCTTCAAACTCAGTAGGTGTAATTCTATAAAGAGCAATAAAGATTAGAGCTGTACTAGGGTATACCTTAATCTCAAAGTCAAGCTCTCTCTAAGGTGGTAAACCTGGCAACTCTTTAGGGAAAACATAAGGGAATTTAGATACAATAGGAATATGATCAAGCTTAGAGTTGGAAACATTTATGTTAATAACATAGGCCAAGTATGCCTCACAAACTTTTCAAAGAAGTTTCTATGCCTTAATAGCAGAAATGAGATTATTCAATATATATCTCTCAAAGTCTACTCTTATTGTCTGTCCCTTTTCAATTTAGAGGGTCAGTTTCTTATGTCTACAATTAATAATGGCTTGATGTTTAGTCAACCAGTCTATTCTTAATATCACATCAAATTTATTAAAGGCAATTCAATCAAATCAGCTAAGAAACTGTATCCCTAAATCACTAAAGGACATTGTCTATCTATTCTATTAATAACAACACTCTGTCCTATAGGATTGCTAACTTTAATATCAACATCAACTTGCTCAGGTTCTTCTCTTATACCATCTCCTCCATATCATCTACTGCTAACACTAATACAATAATGTCTCTCTCTCTCTCTAATATGGAATATCTATATCCTCAACTCCATATTCAGTCCTGCCAAAAATTTCTTACACTTCTCCTCTTTATTAGAAATAAATTCCTCAGCATACTTGAGGAGTTTTGTAAAATCCTTCTCATATTCTGACACTATTTTCCTTCCTTGGTTCAAATTTAGGAATTCTTGTCTCTTTTTATCCTTATAGGAGTCAGGTATGTATCTCTTCTTGAACACCTTTAGGAAAAATTCCTAAGTCAGCTCTACTGGTGTCTTTCTTCTCTTAGTAGTATTCCGCTAATTATTAGCTTTTTCCTACATAAGGTAAGTAGCACACTACATATTCTTAGCTTCAGTGTAGTTTAACTGTTCTAGAACTCTGAGGGTTCTGTCTAGCTAGTATTAAGCTCTGACAGCATCATCTTCTCTCTTTCTCTCTTAACCTCTCTAAAGGACTCTTTTGGGGAGAAATTAGTGGTGGAGGTGGCACTGGTATCAAAGGGGGTCAAGGTGAAACAGCAGCAGCAGTGGAAGTTTGTTAGAGCAAATTTACTATCTACTACAATAGGACTAGTGATACTTTAGCCTATTGTGGACTAGGTCCTAGTGGTCGGGACTATTGTGTAGCATCACTAGGTTCAAGTATAGATGTATTGCTTGCCCCTAAATTGTAGTTGGTGCAAAACTAGCCACCTCTTTAAGTGCTTATTCAACTATATGCTTACTGTAAAAGAACAACTTATTAGCCTCGGACAACATAACAGTTCAAAGGAATTGGAAACTTAACATTTGATATCCATATACTCTACTAAGGAACATTAAACCTAGGCTCTGATACCACCAAATGTGACACCCCTTACAGGATCCCCTAGGAGACCCTATAGGTGATGCATGCACTTCTAGGTCATTAAAACCAGACATATTACTTCCATTACTTACATCCATTAGACTTACTTTGTTTTCAAATTCACTTTTCATAGGTTTTTATATCTTATCATGGTATACCCACATGAACATGCCACTTGCAATTAATTACTAGTCATTTTCTAGAATCTTAGAAATTCTGGTAGCATAACAGCTATCTGGGTTCTATCCCAAAATTTTATCAAGCCTATTTAACACTTTTATAAATAATTCCCAACACCTAGATGAATCTGGTCCCTCATTATTAGCCTAAAATCAACCTAAGCACATAACAAACTTAGGCCTCAGGCCACAAATAAAGCATGCATATATAGAATGTCAGGCTTGCATCAACATCAAATATCATATCTGATCATACATTCATGAAAAGAGCATATAAAGATACTTTAGTTATATATGTTACATGTTCACAGCCTATATACATGTTCTACCCAATTTCCACTTAGGTATATGGATATCAAAACTGAACAATAATTACATCAAAATTCTTCTCTTGTATCCTTTAAACCACTATCATCACACTTTATGAGGCAAGTTCTCGCTGCTATGTACTTACGCACCAAAACAAGTTTGCTGAGTATACGAGATACTCAACGGTAAACTTAAAGCATTTTAATCATGGCATAATACTATTAACTTACCTATGCAGTTAAAGGAATAATTTTACTTCATTAAATAACTTAATTATTCACTGTGGTGCCAAATTACTAAAATACCCCTAAGGTATTTTTAAAGTCTGAAAGTAGCATTTTTGACTCAAATAAATCAATTAAGACAAGTATTATTATTTTTAAGATGCATACTTTACAAAAATTACTTTATTTGCTTATATGTGGAAATTGACTAAAATACCCTTTGATTGTATTTTTACTACTTTATAAGAAAAAGTCATCAAAATAAGCTTAAACTTTATCTTTAATGATTATTTTGCTTATTACTTAATTTACTTCACTGGCCCGACTAGGAAGACGACACTTTAAGACACTGGATCTAGAGGGATAATAAACTAGTGTAGTGGTCCCCATTTTAGACCTACGTCACTGCACCGGCATGTGTGCCATAATAGAGATCAGCCGTAAACTCCTCAGACACAATAAAAGTAACTGTTTGACATAATGGAGATTAGCTCGTGGGCCTCCCTAGCCATAAATAAAAGTAGCTATGTGACATAATAGAGATCAGCCCATAGGCCTCCCTAGCCACAAATCATCGTTAATAACTAGGTGACATAATAGAGATTAGTCCATAAACCTTTCTAGCCACCAATAAATGCTATCAATAACTGGGTGACATAATGGAGATTGATTTGTAGACCTCTCCAGCCACCAATAAATGACTGTTTGAATATCAGACAACTAGCAGCTATAAAACCCTAAGTTGACCGATTAACCCATCCAGTGGGTGTCTAACTAATGGGTCAAGTAGCTCAATTTAAATTTATTTATTAACCAAAAATATTCTTCTAATATTTAAGTTTAAAAAATAGATAGATAAAAATTTTATCTCATACTTTAAATTTTTATCCAGATTGGCATAGCCACATTTTGGCTCTATCGGGTAAAATTTCAAAATAATTTTTAAGTCTATTACTACCAAAATTCGAGGTGTCATGCATCATAATTTTTCATGGCATTTTTTCTTAAAATGATACTTTCTATCCAGTGATAATTTTGGTCCAGGAACTGGTTAACTGGATAGTTATAGGTCATTTAACCATTTTTAAAGTCAGTTTTTGGGACTATTTTAAGTCTAAATTAAACTCAATTTCACTATTCTTTTTAGTATTTTACTTGGCACTAAGCCAACTATAACTAGACCAATTCCATGGCCAAAATATAGGCACAAATGCCGTTCATATACATAGTTCAAATCTAGCCTCTCAAAGGCACAAATAAGGTTCAACTTATTAGCTTATTTGAAGTCACTTTTTAGGTCATTACTTCAAGCTTTAGCTACATGTTCTTGTCCAAATTTTTCTTAGTCATTTCAAGATACATTTTTAAGTACATACTATTATAACAACATGCCATACACTTGATTAATTCCATAGTCAATTTATGCCAATAATTAAACTATTGTAATGTACTTAATTAACACTTAATAGCTTTAAACTCCATATCAACATGCCATGCCTAATGGTTTTGGGTACTTAGGGAAAATGGACTTAATTTCCATTATTTTCCATATAATCACAACATTCAATCATATTTACATGCCATGAACTCAAATATTGTCATCAACTTCTCAATCTAAGCTAATATAGCTAAGGCACAAAGCAACATTTCTAGAACAATTCATGATAGCTCACGGGTACAAGCCAAAGTACACAATCCATGGTGATTTCCACACCCAAATGTTCATAATTCACATCTTAACATGCCAAGCACATTCTAAAATTTCATCATAGGCAGCAAATTACTAATTCAAACACCCATAGGCACTAAAATCAACAAGCATTGTGAGGCCAATTAAGCAACTACTTAAAATAGCATTCTCAATTCCACTAAAACTCAAGGTGACCAACTTCACTAAAGAAGAAATCAACTTCAAATACATTATTCCAGCCCTTTTAAGTCAAGGTTCATTATCTTAGACATCCAACCACATGAAGAAAAGGCTGGAAGTTCACATACCTTTGAAGAAAAGCGTTGTAATCCTTAAACACCTAAACTATCTAGCTTGCCATGGTAATCTCCTCCCTTATTCATGGGCTCTAAGCTACCCTCCAATGGCCACCAATCCTTATGCACACAATCATACATGTCTTAGGTACCTCTCAGCATCAATTGGTAGCTAGAAATTCAAAGGGAGAAGGAGGAATCACTCACAACTCACCTTAAACATAGTGTTCTAGACTAATCTAAACTAGTCACTTTGCATGAATTTTATCTCCCAAATGGCAACTTCTTTTGGCTTAATTCTTATTCCTCGTGGTGCCTTACACATAGAAGAATTTTTAGAGACTGAAATCATCCAAATTAGTTGTTAGAGGAGAAAGATATAGAGGTTTTTCCTCTAGCTAGCATCGGTAGTAAGGAGAAATGGGGGAAGGAAACTCTTTTATTCATCCAAGTAGAAATCCACTTGTCAAACTTCATATGCCATTTGGCAACTTGCATGACCACTTGGCATGAAGTGGGGCCAAACTTGACATGTCAAAGGTGGTCCCAAAAATTCCTGAACCATCTCAATTTTTTTGGCAAACTTCAAAAATTCATAAAAATTCACTTAAACCTCAAAAAATTATGCCATTTGTTTTAAAATTCCTATTTTAATCCCCTGTATCTGCTTATAAATTTTTGTGGCTAGATTGCATTGATAAGATAGTTTTCAAACTACCTTAATTTGCATGCTAACTTAAAAATTTTGATAATTTGCAAATGACCTCTAATTTCAAAAATTCTTTCACCAATGGACTCAATGGAATTTTTGACCTTCGGGGTCTAATATTTTCGAGTCCATCTGGGTACATCCTGAGTTTGTCCCAACTCGATATATTTTTATTACACAGACACATTCCTTACTACTTAAATTGAATTATTGGTTTTGCTAAATTTTTTTATTTTGCCTTTTTCATCATTTTAAAGGCCCTTGAAGTTTCATAACCAGTGCCCCTACCTCGATCCACATGTAAGTGACTCGATAACCCTAGCCCACTTTTTGGGCCGTCTGGCACTTTTTATAAAGCTTTAAATCATGGGCGTTACACTTGTGCTACAACTTGAGCTACATTACTATACAGTGTTTTTATGTGTCTATGCTCAAGGGGTATAATCTATTACATGTGACTCTGATGATAGCCATCGAAGTATAGCTGGATATAAGTTATGAGAAGAAAATGGTATAAAGTATGGCTTGTGAAATGAAATAGTTACAGAGATGAGTCTATACCACTATTATAGTGCTATAAAGGTATAAAAATATAGGGAAAGCTACCTGAGAGTTAGACAAGCAAAAGGGAACTTAGTATCCTCCTTTATTTGCTTTAGGTAATTTTGAGGATGAAATTTTCCTAAGAGGGGAAGAAATGTAATGCCCATGTTCTGAGGATACATGAATAATGCCATAGGGTCTGAGAAGTGTACTCAGGGTGCCGAGTCACTTACATGTGGACTAAGGTAGTGACACAGGTTATTGAACTTTAAGGGGCCTTAATTTGATGAAAAGAGCAAAATTAAAAAATTTAGAAGAGCTAATAATTCATTTTGGACTGAAAGTTACCCCTTGGTGTAATAAAAATTTTTTGGGTCGAGATTGACCCAGGATATGCCCGGACGGACTAGAAAATAGTGGACCCTATAGCTCAAAAATTACACTGAGTCCATGGGTGAAAAAACTTTTGGAATCAAAGGTTGTTTGCAAATTCTTGTAATTTTTGAGGTTGACATGCAAATCGAGGTAGTTTGAAAGCTACCCTATCAAAGGAATTTGGCCACAAAAATTTATGAGCAGGTAGAGAGGATTAAAATATGAAATTTAAAATAAATGGTGTAATTTTTTGAGGTCCAAGTGAATTACTATGAATTTAGAAGTTTGTCACAAAAACTGAGATGGTTCTAGAAGTTTCAAGATAGCTTTGACATGCTAAGATGGGGCCCACAACATGCCAAGTGGCAAAAATCATTTAACAAGTAGAAATCCACTTGGAGTGAAGAAAGACTTTCTTCTCTTTCTAACCATCGAAGCTGACACCACAGGGAGAGTAGAATGGCCATATCTTTCTCTTTTGGCCACTAAATGGAGAGATTTTGGTTGCTAAATTTTCTCATGTGTGTTAGGCACTATGAGGAATAATAATCAAGCAGAAAGGATTTTTTTGTTTAGGAGATAAAAATCATAAAAATTGACTAGTTCAGACAGTTTAGAATCCTAACCCAAAGGTGAGTCTATGGCTATTTCTCCTTATTTTCTTAGGATTTTTAGCTACTTTTTGATGCTGGATCATGGCGAACATCTATGTAATGATGTGTGTGAGGTGGTTGTGGCATTTGGATGGCATTTTAAGGCCTATGAAGGAGGAGAGAAGCCACCATTGCTTGTGGGCCAGTGTGCTATTTTGAAGATTCAATGGACTCCATCACAAGTAAGTGGACTTAAATGATTTCCTTTATTCTTTTATGGTATAGTGATACTAGAAATGAGTCTAAGGATGGCAAATAATAGAGATTAGATTAGAAAACCCTTTAGTGAAGTTGCCAAAAGATTAAAATGTGCATGAGAATGTGAACAATATGGATAATTGAAATGTTAAACCTTAAGCCTAAAATCCTTGCTGGCCATGACATGTTTTAGGATCTATAATGCTTAAAAAATGTATAAATAGTGCTTAAATAGCTTGTTGGTGCTCAATAAGTGTGAATGTATATGTTATGGGTTTGAGAATTCAATACTTGGTATGATTTAAGTAAGTACCTGAGAGGAATTCTATGATGAATCAAGTGCATTTTGCCTATGCATAGTTACTTAAATTTATATGGTTTTTAAGCCTTATACTTCTGTTTATTGTGGAAATTAGCTTGAAATTGAGTAAGTGTGTGTGTGTGTTAGTGTTGGTGGCACACACTAGTGAAGGAATATTGATAGAATAGGAAAAAGGATATGTAATTAGGCATATTTTCTTTTGTAACCGCGAGGAAAGTGAAGGCAATAAGGCATGTAAATTTGCTTTATTAAGTAGAAATGGACAAGTATCACAATGGCTATGATAATTGGCTTGTAATAGCTTTAGTTTGAACAATGTATATGACCTAATGTTATTTAAAATATATACCTTGATAATGTACCCTTAAATGATTAATAAGAATGGAACTAAAATGTATGGTAATGGCTTAGTATAATGACTTAAACAGTGGCTTAAAACTGTACTTTTATTTGTACCTTAAGTGGTTAAATTTGTGACCTTTGCATGTTTGGCTATTATGCCTAGTAGTTGACCTAAAAATTAGCCCAGTTGTGGTTGGCTTTATGCCCAAAATGTACTTAAAAAGACAATGAAAATTGAGTTAAATTTGGACTTAAAATAGTCCTAGAAATTGACTTTAAAAGTGGTCAAAATGACCTATAACTATCCAGTTGACTAGCACCTGAACCAAAAATGTCATTGGACAAAAAGTATTAACTTTTTAAGTATTAATGCCATGATAAATCATAATATATGATACCTTGAATTTTGATAATAGCTAAATTAAATATTCTTATGGAATTTTACCTGGTAAAGCCAAAATGTGGCTGTAACAATCTAGCTAAAAAAATAAAGTACGAGTTAAAAAAATTTAACTGTCTATTTTTGAAACATAAATATTATAAGAATATTTTTGGTCAATAAATAAACTTAAATTGAGCTACTTGGTCTATTAGTTAGACACCCATTAGATGGGTTAACCAGTCAACTTAGGGTATTACAGCTACCATTTGTCTGATATTCAGGCAGTAATTCTTTTAGTGGCTGGAGAGGTGACTAATCTCTATTATGTCACCTAGTTGTTGATGGTGCTTTTGGTGGCTGGGAGGCCTACGGGCTGATCTCCATTATGTTACCTAATTATTGATGATGATTATTTATGGCTAGAGAGGCCTACGAGCTGATCTCTATTATGTCACACAGCTACTATTTAAATGTGTCTGGAGAGGCTATAGTTGATCTCCATTATGTCACACATGCTGGTGCAGTGGTGTAGGGTTAAAATAGGAATCACTGTACCTATTTATTTTTCCCTTTAGGTCCAATGTTTTTAAGTGTCATCTTCCTAGTTAGGCTAGTGAATTAAATTAAGTAAATAATCAGACTGATCATGAATATATGAATTAAGCATAATTGAACAGTATTTTCTGAGTTTTTGAAAGAATGCAGGGTAAAAGGCATTTTGGACATTTTACACATATGTTGCCAGATAAGTTGATTAATGTTAAATATGCATGCTATGAATGAAATAACTACTTTAAATAATATATGTGAGTCAAAAAGACTATTTCAAGACTTAAAAATACCTTAGGAGTATTTTAGTAATTTGGCACCATGTTGTATAATTAAATTACATAATGAAGTAAAAACTAGTTATTATATTACACAGGGATGAAAGATATAATGCCATGATTCAAATGCTTTAAGTTCACCACTAAGTGTCTCGCATACTCAGTGTACCTATTTTGGTGTGTAGGTACCCCACAGTAGAATCTTGCCTCATGAAGTGTGCCGACAAGAGTTTAGAGGATAACTGTAAAGGAATATAAAGTAACTATTGTATAGTTTTAATATTCATGTACTTAGATGAAGTTGGGTAGAAATCATGTTTTTAAGCTTTGCATATGGGATGTATATAAGTAATATTAACTACTGATGTAAATAAATAGTCCTATATGTTTTCTTGTGAATGTATGTTCAACTGTGATGTTTGATGTTGAAGTGAGCTTGAGGCTCTATATATGTATGTTCTCATCTACGGTTTGAGGCTTGAGTTTGATGTGTGATAGTTGTTGATGCTAGGCTGAGAATGTGGGACTAGATGGGTCCAAGTGACGTGATAAGTAATATTAAAGTGTTTACAGGTGAATAGAAATTTTGGGATAATAGCTTAGGCAGCTGTCGTGCTGTCGAATTTTTAGGATGGTACTAGAGTGAGTCAGATTTCCTCTATAATGGCTGAACCATATTGATACTAATCTAAGTGTATTATAGGAACTGACTGAAGTGATTTTGGAGTTAGATAGAATGATTTAGTATGGCATTAGTAAAAGTTAAACAAATGGCCATGGGGGAAATTTTAGGATAGGTGACTTGGCAGGAAGTGCACTGCTTATTGGGTTTCTTCAGGAATCTAGCAGGGGGTGTCATAATATCTCTCCTTTTTAAGTCAGTATAAGACTTCTACTTGTTAGTGGTAGCCTTTAATCTCTCTTTAATAAGCTTGACTTTATCATCTACATCTCTGATAAGATCAATACCTATAATTTTACTTTCACCAGCTTCACTCCAACATAGAGGAGTTCTACACCTTTTGCCATACAATGCCTCATAAGGTGCCATACCTAAACTATCTTGATAATTGTTATTGTATGCAAATTCAGCTAAGGACAAGTACTGATCCTTGTTGCCTTTAAACTCAACAGCACAGTTGTATAACATATCCTTTAACACTTGTATCACCCTTTTTGACTGTCCT
>CANXYI011350073.1:0-10703 GCA_948208565.1 Hura crepitans | reverse complement strand
TAATATTTAAGTGCTTACGGGTGGGATTTGAATTTTTGGATAGTGACAAGGGCAGCCGCTATGCTGCCAGATCTTTAGATAATACCCAATTGAGTTAGATTCTTTCTGTAATGGCTAAAACATGATGATATGAACTTTTCTGGATTATAGGAATCGACCTGAATGATTTTAGGGTCAGTTAGAGTTGTCCAGTGTAGTATAAGTAAAAGTTAAACGAATGATCATGGTGCAAATTTCAGGATGGGTGACCTGATAAGAAGTGCACCACTCATTGGGTTCTTGCAGGAATCCAATAAAGGGTGTTACATCTCAACTCACTTTGAATTCAAGTACTAAAATTGGACGCCACACTCCTCTCTTACCGCTGCTACAATTCACTTACCTTATGTTTGGTTCAAGAGAAATTTAATTTCTTCTATTTAGAAGAATATAATGGAAATGAGTAAAATAGAAAAGAAACGAATATTTCTTTTATTGTGTTTAGTTTTCTATTAAGTAGGAGAATGGAAAGGAAAAATTTTTAAAGTGTAGTTTACCGTTATATCCTTAAATTTTTAAGATAGAAAAAGTCTGAAAGAATTATTAAGGGTAGAATGATAATTTCAAGTTTTAATTAACCATTTTTTTCCATTTCCCACTAAATTGATGGGAAATGGCTGCTAACTTTTTTGCGTGAAGTGGAAAATAGGACTTCTTTTGGTTTCTCTTCCATTCTCTAACATAAATTGCGACACCCTATACCCGATCAACCATTGGAACCAAATACGAGATATCACATTCCCATCTCATTATCTTCTTAAAACCCTTCTTAAACAATCATGTACATAAAACTCATTAGCATGCAGTTGGGTTCATTTTATCATACTTATTATGGGATAGGTTTTAACAAAAATCGAACAGCATGACAACTGTTTGGGTGAAAAACCAAAATTTTAAACCAGCATAAAAAACATTTCTTATCATCATGACATCACAACGGAACCTTCTAATCCTTCAAAATACTTTCATGAACCACATCTCACACAATTACCTAAATCATTGTATTCATCAAGTCTATGCATGTATAAGTTATACATCTCACATATGTTCTCATTATATAACTTGTTTACAATATTTACAAACCATAATAAGATATATTTACATAGCAGAGCCAAACCCCATTTCTATACATGAGTGCCCTAAACAAAACTTTAAAACTGATGTATCAAAAGTATATATACCCTGCTTGCAATCTGATTGCTGCACTATTGATTGAGGTTAACCTGCAATCTACTATCTTCTACCTATGCATAAAAAAAAATCAATATGCTAAGTATACGCTTAGTGGTGGATTTAATGAAACATGTGTAATATCACATGCATATGTATCATACAAACATGCAAGATATCCCAATCATACCTAATTGTCATATTATCAGTTATATGTTAACATTTGCATACTTAATTTACTCTTGCAATAGTATATCCAAATTATCATGTTACCAGTTATAATTAGCCTGACTTAATTTATTCTTCCACTATTTTATTGCCATTCAAATCATGATGTCCATTTCATCTTTGTGCCCATACTCGAAAGAAAACTCTTTAAACACTGGATAATGGGGTCTAAACTTATGCATTGGCCCATATTATGAACCCCAGTAGTTGTACTTACCATAACCCAACCAATAGTAGGGATAGTCCTTAAGAATTTCCCAATATCAGAATGGTAGGGACAGTCCTCGTGGAACTCTCAAAATTAGGATAGTAGGGATTAGCCCTCATAAACTTCTAAATATATAAAGCATCAAACAATAAGGATGGCCCTCATAGATTTCCTAAGGTCAAGCTAGCAGGGATCAGCCCTTATGGACCTCCCAATATCCAAAGGTGTGCATATCCAGAATCCCCACAACTGCACCCATCATACAATAAGCAATGGTCATTGTCAACTAATGCCACTAAGAGCTGTTAACTCCCTAGTTGACCGATCAATCTATCCAATAAATGGTCTAGCTAATATAGGCCACTCCCATTTCTCATTTATTGTTTACTTAAGTTTAGTCATTTTCTCATTTTCATTCCAATTATTGCCTTGTGTTTCGTGCCATGTGAAGTTACATACATACGCTTTGTTTAGCCAACATTTTAACATTCAAAGCTTCCTCATACAATAACTTATATGGCCATCCTTATTCACAACTATCATCATTTATTACATTACATTCATAATGTTCACATACCAGTAACTCATATATCCCTTTATACATTACTAAATCCAGTGTACATAATATTATTCCTACAACATACCATACAATCATTTTACCAATGTGCACACATACTCTATTTATCGATAATTCATTATCCTAATTACATTCATCACATACATTTATGATCTTTCACACATTACACACACACATACACACAATCTTATGGCATACCATTCAGCCATTACTGTAACACCTTAAATACCCAATCGATAGCCAGTTCAGATATAGGATGTCACAAGTAACATCTTTAACTCGATCCAGCTACCACAAACTTAACTATATTACTACTATTAACCATAAACACCTATCCATAATCACATAATCTAGGGCCCAATATTTTCACATATACATGAATGCCAATCTAATAACGTTACTCCCTTGCATACATGTGTTGCCAAATTAAAACTCATTAACCTACACTGCTTTGCTTGAGGTTGCTACTTAAACTCCTATACACTACCTATGTACTAGCAAAAGCCATTACATTGAGCAATGATGCTTAATGGTGTATTTAATGAAATATATGTATTACATGCAAGCACACAAGCATGTATCATAATATAATAATATTTACAATTTATAACACTTTTATGTCACAGCTAAAGATGCACATAGGAAAGCATGTTCATTGTTCATATAACATATTAGGATATAAATTACACAACATAAAATTCATAGTCAACAGCACAAGCCTTATGTCTTAATTCCTTTCTTCATAAGTATTTGAGATTCCCACTTTTTATTAGTATGAATTACCATCGTTACAGATACATATTAATGTCTTGATTAAGCCTTATACATATATCTTCTTATCCTTTAATTAATTAATAGAAAACAATATAATACAATTTATTGTACTTACATCAATTTTCCAATTTTGTATAAACCATCCATTATTTATTCAACTTCATAGTTTTATTCTTATTTAACATCCTTCTTATATCTGAATAGATACGTTGTATTGTCATAATGTTTTCCTTCATTACGTATTCTATTCTTGACAAAATAAATTTTCACTTAAACAGAGCTAAACATTTTATAGCATATAGATAAGTTTGATCATTGAAAAATTATGTCTGATCATTACATTATCCTCAATATTCCTATTTCTATTAACTTTATTAATTCAGGCAGCCTCTATTTGATAGATAGCAACTCACTAACTAGACTGAGGGGATAAAGGTGTGCAGTGGCCCACATTTTGGATCTAACAGCTATTGTACCAGCATAACGGGTTATCAATAATTGTGTAGTGATACTGACGAACCTCCCTATAGCTGCACCTGCATGAACATATGTGCAGTGGTTTTGACAAACCTTCTCATGGCTACACCCACTAAATAATCATAACATGTTAATATATATGACAAATAATGTCAATGTACAATATGTGTATGTGCGGTGGCCCAAATAGACCTAGTGGCGGCTGCACCTGTATAAAAATGATACCAAATATCTAGCAATTGCTTTATTCCCTAGGTGAACAATCAACCTATCCAGTGTACTGTATAACTCATATAGGCCTTATTCATGGTCTCATTAATATTTGCTTCAGTTGCTTAAGTCAATTGTATTGTTCAAATTTTAAAATTTCCACTTGTTTTTAAATGGTCATTTATAGCATCATTATCAATCATGTGTATTCATGAAATATTGTCATTATTTTCTAGGCACACTTGGGGTGCCGTCACTTTCCTCACATATATAATCTTAATGGATCATATATCATATACCTCAAATAATTCATAGAATAATGTCATACTATTACATATATAATGTAATGAACAATCTACATCTTAATATTTTTCTTTCATTGTATACCCTATGTTACAGATCTTACGATCCTAAAATTTTTTCATCCTCTCTTCCATTTTTATGTTTCATCCTCTATATACAATATGTCACTATAAGAATGTAACTTACTTTCTCTTTCAATTTCTTTATATTATATTATCTTCTATATTTACTTCCTTTTTAATTCCTTAAATTTATTATTTTCATAATGAAACTCAAATTCAAACTTTCTCTTATTGTTTTCCTTTTTATCAACCTCTGTAATATCCTTATCATTATTCCATAAATTTCCAATTAATCAATATCATCACATTCTCTAATATAGATTTTGTACATTATTCTCAATTATTATTATTATGATTATCTAACATTTCCCGTTAATTATCTTCCATTATTACCATAATCTTTTAATTATCAAACATACATTTATTTACTTATACTCATTATTGAATTTCACATTTACTTAAACAAATAAATTACATTACGCAATAGATACAATTTTTAACAATTGCCAATTATACCATAATATAATATTATATTTATCGAATAATTTACTTGAACTATATATATACATACAGAATCTATTTATTTAATCCATATATTCAAATATTATTAATTTAAATATTTATCTATTTAATTAATTCAATACCTTAATAATAAGGTCACACATTTAATATTTTTTTCATTTCATTAATTAACATAAATAACTATTTTATGTTATCATATTTCATTTTTATTCTATTTTATTTTATATTATTATTATTATATTTCTTCATTATTATTCCACATATCTTTTAACCCATTTATTAATTATTAATATTACATATCTTTACATAATTCACACAAACACATTTATTTGTACTTATGCACACTTGAATTAATTATTTAATTATAACTTATTATATATATAACATTAACTCATTTTTTTGAACATATTATTTTCTTTATTTTATTTTTCTTCACTTAATTAACCTTACCATGATAACACAAATTAACTTCATATAATTTAAATACTAGTCTTACATATATAAACATTATATTCAATAACATATTTAAAATTTATTTGAGACCATCATATACACACGCGCACACACACTAAAATTCATTTATTCATCAATTATTCATTTAACTAAATTTTTTTACAATTTATTTGTATAATTGCATTATTAAACTTAAATTATGTATAACATGTACATCAATTTAGGCATTCACTATCTCATTTATATTATACTTAATACCATTTTTAACTATTAAATTTATTGCACTATTACCACTTAATTCCAACTTTAATTTACATAATTCATAAATTCTAATAACCTAAACACCATTACTTATACTTATACATCTATCTTACCATATTACATATACACATAACAATTTCATCATTTTGAAATAATATTCAACTAAACCTTATTTTCAATCATTCTACTTTTCATCATATGCCATTAAACTCCACCAAATTCACATTTACATACATTATTTCCATAAACCATCACTATAATAATTAACATACCATTATGCCATATTCATTTATCATACTAAACTCATTCTTACCAAATTTTCTAATCAAATCATGTTAAATGCATTAAAACATCCTAATTATGCCATATTTCATGTTTTACACACCACATAAATACAAAATAAGCAATTCCATACACACACAAACATTTTAAATTCCACAACTACACACATATGCATATATTTCATTGAATACACTTATGAGTTCATTTGCCTCAAAACTGGCCTTCCACACCATTAATTTGCTTATTCTGTGCTCACCTCCAAAAATCACTAAAAACAAAATATACTTTTGATTAGAAAAATTCATAGAAAATTCCTACTTGCTCTGAACTCTAAATCAATTTTAGAATTACATAATTTAGCTCCCAAAATAACCTAGAAAATTGATAAACCTTAAAAATAACCAACTTACCACTATATATAATTTGAATCTCCAAAATTCTCCATACTTGAATCTCACAAATTCCACCTTGTTTTGCTCATTTTTCACAATTTTTAGGATTTAGGAAGGTGTTAAATGAATTCTACACCTTTTATTTGGGAGGTATGGGAGCATTTTGGGGTAAAGGAGAGAGAACATTCATGGTTATGGTGAGCGAGAAGAAATTCAGCCAAAGAGGGTGAAGGTGGAAGATGATGCTCATCATTATTTATAAAAATTCTAGATGTTTCCACCCTATTTATATCCCACATTAATGGCTAAGATCATCCCACTTAAAATCAAATGGTTAGGATTAATTCTAGGGTATTTTAGGGCTTAAAAATTCAATTTTAGACATAGAGGCTTCCATAAATTTCATTCTTATTACCAAAAATTCAGAAATACTTTAATTAGCACCGCCCTCAAATTTTGTAATTTTTGACTGAGTAGAACCCATTAAACTAATAAATCACCATTTTAAGAAACTCAAATAAATTATTTCTCTTAGTCAGAAAATTCTAACCTCAATACCATTGGCTTAGTTAGAATTTTTGACCATTAGGCCATGTTATTTTTAGATTTTCTAAGCTTAATTTAGATATTTCATCATTTAGCTAAAACCAGGTTATTATTTATTGGGCCATTGCATTTTGAACTTCTTTTGCTTATTTAACTAATTATATGACCTCAAATGGTTTTAAAATTTCACCACATAGTGTCTTTTAATTAGTACTTATTTTTAGTATAATAAACCCAACTAGGCTCGAGTGATGCTATTCACGACCCAGTATCATTATTCACCGAGATCGGGTCTCAAACTTCATTCTTTTTGCACTTATTCATTCCTCTCATCTTATTTTCATGTTTTTCTCTCTGTAATACATGCTTCTCCTTTTAATGAGCCTTAAAACACCCTTTTCCAAAATTGCCCCTAATAATTTGGAAAATGACTATTACATGCCTCGGTGAATTTTCACTCTGTTATTCACACTAAACGACTCTACTTGATCTGTACATCATTTTTATTCTCCATAATTTCCTCTAATTCCCATTTGTTGTGTGGTTAAATCAGACTGAAAGTTGGGGCATGACATTTCTTCCTCCTTAAAAGAATTTCATCCTCAAAGTTATACTAGTTTTATTTTAGCTCAAATTACCTCTTTCACTTTAGTTTTTCCATTACCAATCATTTTTTCTTCTATTCTCTCTATCTCTAATTTACTATAACCAATATAGTCTAATATAGTGTATCACTAATTAGTTTGTGTGAGTACTCTCCCACAAGGTATTATAAGGATCCACTTGTATAACATACCACTAGTGTAATCTCCATGCACATATTCAACTGTCTCTATCCATAGTGTCTATACACCTCCATTAGTACACTATTGGCAAAAAGAATGAGACACTTATAGCCTAAACTTGTTAGAAATATCCAAATTATTCTTTCTTGTACAAATATCTAAGTCTATATTATTACTAATTGTGATTAGATCTACTTTTGTTTCTATCTATCCATTATTCCTAGAGTTGAACTTCCTAAACCTTAATTATAAGCTTATTTTCTTTTGAAATTTTTCTTCTAATCCTTTACTGCATCCTTTGATTGTATAAACTGTAATTATGTAAGGCCCCTTTTAAACTTTTCACCTTTCTCTACTTCTGTAAGCACTATCTTCTTTATTTAATAACTCTACTAATTAATTCTCCTTACTCAAGCATGACTCTGTACCCCTGCTCTAAATAAGGGAAATTCTTACTTTATTTATCAAAGTAATGCTTCATAGTACTTCTCTTGTGAAGCTCTTTAAGAAAATACTCCTAATTCAGATCTTTATTTACTTTTATTTCACTACTTCCTCCCTTAAAAGATATACTTATAATAGAGTAATAATAGAAATCACCTTCCTTTCTGAGACACCATTCTTATTCAATACTCTGCCATAATTGGATTATCACATTCTATTTCCAAGAAGTTCTCAATTCCCATTCTTGTTACTTTTTTTACACATGCCTCTTAGAAGCCTATGTTTGCAATGATTGTACCAATAATAGAGATAAAGCAATAACAACCATAACTCACCTTCAGTCTGTAAATACTTATCAGCCTCAAGCAGCAGAAACCCATATAATATACCACTTACATCTTACGGCACTCATGTATAACCTTATATACTAAGAACTTCCTAAACCTAGGCTTTTATACCACTAAATGTAACAACTTAATACCTAACTGATAGTTGGTCCAGATATAGGATGTCACCAGTGATATCTTTTAGTTGATTCAATTGCCAGATCCAAATGAAAGACATCACACCAACTTAACTATCTTACTACTATAAACCACAAACACATAATTGTAATAATATTATCTTAGGCCTAATATTTCTACATATACATGAGTGCCAATCTACTAACATTTCTTTCTAGCTTTCTTATACATTCTAAAAAAAACTCATTAACTTATGCTGCTTTGCTTGAGGCTACTACAATAACTCTTATGTACTACCTACACACTAGAAAAAGCTAGTACACTAAGCAATAATGCTTAGTAGTATATTTAATGAAATATATGAAAAACATGCAAGCACACAAGTATGCCTCATGAATATATAATGATATGTACAAAAGTAGCATTTATATGTTATATAGAAAGAATGCATATAAGAAAACATGTTCAATGTTAATTTATCATACATGGCTAATAGCTACATAGTATAAGTATTTAATCTCTATTACAATTGACAATATAAATCTTTTATCTTGTCTTCCTATTGATGAGTGTTTTAAAATTTCTGTCATTTAACTTATATAACACTATTCATGTTTAATACTTATCATAGTCTTATTCAATTCATATTAATATCTTCTTATCTTTTATATTAACTACCTCACATAGTGAAAACCATCTGTTATCTATTTTATTTCATAACTAAAGTTTTCTTTTTATAATACTTCACGTATTTGAATACACACCTTGTATTATCACTGTGTTTTCCTTTATTACATATTTTATTCTTAACATAACAACATTTCACTTAGACGGAGTTAAATATCTTATATTGTATAGACAAGTTCAATCTTTAAAATACAATTTGTCTAGTCATCATAACATTATTTTTTTTCAATATTCATATTTTATTAACTTAATAATTTTATGTAGTCCATATTTGATAGACAGAATCTCAATACTAGACTAAGGGCATAAAAGGTGTTCAATGGCCCATATTTTGAACCATAGTAGCAGTTGCATCAGCATAACGAGTTACCAATAATTTTGCAGTGATCTTAACGAACCTTCTTATGGCTATACCCACTTGAATATATGTGCAGTGGTTCTAATGGACCTTTTCATGGCTTCACCCACTAAAGAATAATGAGAGCATAATGGATTACTAGTAATTGTGCAGTGATCCTGATTAACCTCTACTGCAGCTATACCTTTGTGAATATAGTGCAATGGTTTCGACGAAGCTTCTCATGATTGCACCCGCTAAAGAATAATGATATAATATCATAATATAATCTTAAGAGGATGTATGTGCAATGGTTCTCATGAACTTGCACATAATGGTGACATTGAAGTGTCCTAGCAGCTGCTATGTTCCCTAGGAGACTGGTTAAACTATTTAGTGTATTATCAAACTTATATAGGCCTTACTCACGATTTCATTGATATTTACTTCAATTACTTGAGTCACTATTATTATTCAATTTTTAAAATTTCCACTTGTCTTAAATGATCATTTACACCATCATTATTAACCATTAGTATTCACAAATTACTATCCTTATTTTCAAGCACACTTAGGGTGCCATCCCTTTCATCATATTTATGCTCTTACTGGATCATACATCTTTTAAGATGTATACCTTATATAATTCATATGATAACATCATATCACGAGTATGTATCATAATTAAAAAATCATGTCTCGATATTTTTCTTCATCAGGTACCATAATTACATTTTTATCATCATGAATGTATTTCATATTCGCTTCAATTTTTCTTGTATTATAAATCTTTATTACTTATTACCATACTAAGTCATTAAATTTATTATTCACGTAACTAAGTTAAATCTCAAGTTTGTCCCATAATTCTTTTCTTGTCCCATATTTCTCTTTATTAATCATTAACACTATACAATTAATTTATATTTAATCAATGTTCATCAAATTTTCTAGCATAAATTTTATAAATTACACTAAATTATTATTATAATTATCCATTATTTTCCATTAATTATCTTACATTTATTTATTTACCCATATTTATTCTTACTCATTAATTTCATTTTTACTTAAATAAATAAAATACATTTAATAATAAAAATCATTTGTAACAATTGACAATTATAAAATAATATAATACTATATTTATCTAATAATTTACATGAACTACATATATACATACATATATGATTTCAATTACTTATTTATTTAGCCCATATACACAAATATTAACTTAAATATTAATATATATATTTAATTCTATACCTTGATAATAAAGTAACACAATAATAGTTTATCATTTCAATAATTAAATTAAATAATTATCTTATTTTATCTTATTTTATTTTATTTTTATTTTATTATTTTTATTCTTATTTTCTTTCCAAATTATTATTCCATATATCTTTTAACTCATTTATCAATTTTCAATACCACATGCCGTTACATAATTCCCAAAAACACATTTATTTATACTTATGC
>CANXYI011350069.1:0-11688 GCA_948208565.1 Hura crepitans | reverse complement strand
AACTCTTTTTTTTACAGAATTGAGTACATATGATAATATTTCAATGTGTGCGTGTATGTATATATATGAAAATCTCAAATTCGATTTTTAATTAGGGGATAATTTTTTATTTAATTTTATTGTGGATATCAGTAGGCTAGTTCAAGAATTAATGAGAATAGCATGTGAAAGCTCCCTTTAAAATGTTGGAAATAAAGTTTTTTTCTCCTCTTAAGGAAAAAGAGAGAAAAAAATCTAAAGTGGAGCCTTTGAATTAGATTTTTGTAACCCTAGAAATCAATTCAATTTATTTATTAAGCCTAAAGCATTATTTTTCCTTTTTTATTTTTCATTTTTTTTTCTTTTATAATCATGCAGTCTTTTTTCTAAAAAAAAAATTCCTTCTTGAGGGGATATAATATAATCAGGCAATCTTCTTTCAAGAGAGGGAAAAAAAAAAGGGGTATAAGCAATCTTTGTTTGTTCATTAAATGGATTTGTTTGTTCATTACAGATAGCCCTACATACTTTTACCATTTAGATCCCATTGCATGAGTGAAAATTTATTTATGTTTCCTTATAATCAATTTCAACTTTAGAAAATAGATCTGAAAATTTCTCATTTCACAATTGTAATACCTTAATAATTGATTTTCAAAAATTTCAATATAAATTACAAGATTTTTTGTTTGAACAAGTTGTCTCCCCTAAATTTTTTTACCAGTTGATGTATAATTTCATGCTCCTATCATTTCTTTGTGAGCTCCACTAAAAGTGCAGCTTTTAGGTCATTTAGCTGATAATTGGTTTACAGAAAACATAATTTGGATAAAACAAAATGCATTTCAATCTTTGATCTCTAATTATACAAAGAAAGAAAATTTTATATAGAATAGATTAAAAGCCAAGATAAGACATAAAAAAATAAAAATAAAATCGTTTTCATACCATTTTGCTGTGTTTCTTTACAAAGTAAAAGTTTGAAATAATTCTCTAATCGCTTATATTTGGTTGTTTCTGCCAGTTAGCAAAGAAAAACCTCCAACGAATAATAATAATTTAATTTTTACACAAGACAAAAGGAGACCTCAAACATCATTTACTGGTGTAAAAGAATCAGAACGAGGGAACATTAACCTTTGATTTTTTATTTTTTCTTATTGCTTGTTTGTTTTCTTATGGAAGGTATTATTGCTGCAGATCATACTCCCGTCTCCAAAATTCCAACCAACCATTAATTGGATAGTTTTTATTGGGTGCACACTTATTCACACGTGGGACCAATCACATGCGTACCAATTTTTTCACTTAAAGCTCATTGGTCCTTTATTTACTTAAAAGTCAAACTCCATAGATTAGATTCATTGGTTGCCGTCCAAAACATGAATCACCTATAAGAGAAAATTGGTATAGAGGAATGAGGCAATGGCTACTTAGCAATGTGGACTGTTTGCATTATGTATCAGCTTGTGGGTATAATAAAAGAAAGAAAAAAGCTTACGTCTCACTAAAACAAGAAAATGCAACCCAATTAATTAAGCACCTAACCATCATTTTAGGGCTTCTTCGGTCAATAGAAGTTGTTTCCATGGGCACCTCTTGAAACGCATGCAACTCTTTTTCAGCATAGTGCGTGACATTTCATTTCATTTCCTTTCAATTTTCAACAAAATCACAAGGTTGTCATTTTATTACTGCATTTATGGCTTATAAATTTGCCTTGAAAAAACTCTAATTTTCCTAAAGTCAATCTTTATAGCTCGCGTGGCACTTGCCAGCAAGTATATGGAGTAAAAGGATTAAATACATGAGGTGCGCTCATCTGCTTCGAATTAGCCGAGTGAATAGTTTTCGGATATCAAATGAAATTTATTAAAAAGAGAAATGTATAAGGAGTGCTAAATTAATCCATTCACAGTATATATATATATATATATATATAGATTCACTCACTTCACGACATAAATACAAAATTTAAAGTAAAAATAATGTGGAAAAAAAAATTTATGCTTCTATTAAATATTATATGTGAATAAAAGCAGGTAACATTATAATTGATAAATTTTGATTTAAGCAACGAGTCATCAATTTTCAAGATTTGGTAATTATAAGAGCGAATCTATTTTAGAGATCCGCAGAAGAAAGTATGAGATTAGCTTGGTTGGTTCCTTTTTGCCGTTTCTTTTTCATTGGATTGAGATGTTTATTCTTGTGGTGTGGAAGCATAATCATAGATTTTCAAAGCAAAAGAAATATCAGATTATGCACATAATAAACTCGAGATGAGATACAGGATTTTTTTTTCACTAACAAGAAATTTAAATTCAAATTCAAATTTTAAATATAAAATATTTTGAATACAGGAATGGATGCACTTTACCTCTTTATAATAAGTATATTTGAGATAAAATTGAATTAATAAAGTCAATAAATTTTAAATATCTAATATAAAAAAATAGCTTTCTTTGAGACCTTTTGACACAAGGATACGTACACTCAGAGAAAAGCAAAACTCCTGGTGGTTATTGAGGCAGATTACCAAGAAATCAAACCCATTCCCGCAATTTTGGTTAATTATACTTACTACCAACAATTTAATTAATGGAAATTGCTTCATCAAAGGCATTGAAACAGATGTTGACATGCACTTTCTTTTAACCAATAAGATAGTGGAACTCACCTGATCAAAATCAATAACAAACATATACAAAGAGTGTAGGTTAGGTTAATTAAAGGACGATTTGGCATTTGTATTAAAGAAATAAAACATTTTGAATTTATAATTATCTAAAAGCAACTGCATTATTATTATTATTATTATTATTATTATGAGAGAGAGAGAGAGAGTAAAACAATATATAAATGGACCACAGAATATAACTTCTTGAAATGGCATTCTTTATTCTGATTGCCTTATCCCTTTGAATACTTTGTTTTTTCTTTTTGAAAAACCTTTGGATTCATTAGAGCTTGAAAGTGAGTATTAAATGACAATAAATCACAATTTTTATGTTTGAATGAAGGTTTTATAAAGTATTGGAAGGTTAGATTGGTGGGAGGTAGGGTAAGGTAAATGAAGGTATTTTGAGGATTAAAAATCTTTTATTTTTTTAACTGTTCATTGTACCTCCGACGTAGAGGTTTTATAAAGTATTGGAAAGTTAGGGTTGTTATTTAGATGGGAGATATGGAAGGTATAATAACATAAATGGAGGTTTAAAAATCCTTTATTTTTTTAACTGTTCATTTTAACTTCAAAAGACAGGTTTTGGAAATTTTTATAAAGCATTGACATGTTAGGATTGTTATTTAGATGAGAGGTATGGAAGGTAGGGTAATGTAAATATAGATATTAGGAGGGATAAAAATCCTTTATTTTTTAACTGTTAATTGTACTTGCAAAATAAAAGTTTTTGGAGGTACACCAAAATTATTTTTTAATATTAATTATCCTATTATTTTAATAAAATTTTAATTTTATCTCTTATATATTTATTTTAGGCCTATAATATTTCTAAATAGGTTTTTTTTTTTTTTATATAATCCGAAGATCTAATCTTATTTATGATACCATTCAATCAAATAAGTTAAATGTATTAACCTTTTAAATTCTGTACTTTTTTTTTCAAATATAATAAAAATAAATTATCTACGAAAGTATTCATTGGTGATGGACATTAATTAAGTGGAATGATAATATTAGATTTGGGAGAAAATGACTTCAAACAATATATGGATAAAAGAAAGTTACAGATGGAAATTGATTGAGCGAAAGCGTAGTTCATATGTCTTTTGTAATAGAGGAAAAGGAAACTGAAAGTTCAATATTGAGACTTTTTTTTTTTAATGTATGGGGCAGGGCTGTGCAAAACCGAACAGGAATCGAAAATCGAACCGAAATTTTGACAATTTAGTTTTTTCGGTTCTCGGTTTTTTTGGTTCGATTCTGTACAGTAATTTCAGTTTAATCGGTTCAGTTTGATTCTTGGAAGGTAAAAACCGAAAGAACTGAACCGACCGAATTTATTAAAACGATGTTGTTTTGATATAAAACAGTATTATTTTGATATAAAACGGCGTCGTTGTTGGGGTTTTATATATAAAAAATAATATATATATAATTTCGGGTAATTTGATTTTTTCGGTTCGGTTCTATAAAAAATCGGTTTTTTTTGTTCGATTTCCATAAAAATTTCCAGTTCGGTTCGATTCTAAAAATTTTAAAAATTCGATTTTAAGTTCTTTCAGTTCGATTCTGAACCGAACCGATCAATTGCACAGGCCTAGTTATGGGGATAATCTCTGATAAGAGATTGGGAATTTCCCTAACCCTAAACACAATCCACATTAGAATAAGAGTTATAAGTCCTATTCAGGATATACTCCTTATTGAACGCTCCAATTCAAGAAGCTTTTTTTTTGTTATTTGAATTGGATATTTCAAGCCTATAAATAGAGGTGGTAACCCTCAAATGTTATATACTGAGTTTTAAAGAAAATAAAATTTTAGTCCCATTTTGCTTAATTCTAGAGATCATTTTTATAAAAAGTAACCTTAAAAGACAATTCAACATCTTGAAGCAAAACGTGAGGAACAAATAAATGCGTTTCCTTGAAAACAATACAATCTTATAAAAAATTTACAAAAATAATGCGAAATAAGAAACTTAGTTAATAAAATGGGTGTGCATTAAGCCATTAACTAAATAACATTTTTATGTTTTTTTCCGAATAGTTTTCAAATGAGCATCTATTAAACATAGCAATGAGTTGAATATTTTTCCATTTTGACTTTAATAAATTGGATGAATAGTTTTTAAACGGATTTGAAACAGATTAAGATATTGATTTTATTACCTGTTGGATTCAAATTTAAACTTCTAAATGCATGTTGTTTATAAATTATTTATATCAATTAATTAAAAAGTATTTAAACTCATCTATTATATATAATTTTTAATTTTTAATTTATTAAATTTTATTAGAATTTAGTATCGATAAATAAATTATATGGTATTTGAATTTATTATTAATTATTACTAATTTTAAATATATTTAAAGGTAAAAGTAGAGATTGAACTCTTGCCTAAAAGAAAAATAATTAAAATTTTTAACCATTAAATTAGCGTGCATATTCACATGTTACAAGAAAAAAAAAAAAAGGAATGTCATGTTCAGACCTTCATTTTAAACGAAAAACAAAAAAGGGGAAATTCGTAATGTCAAGAATGGAGTGAAAGTAAGCTAAGATGCATTACAACTCTCTTTCTCCGATGGAACCACAAAAGTCCAAATAAAAGTAAAACATGTGACAATAGACATAACCTAAAGCCGCAACCATAACGTGAGAAAATCCCCAGAAGAGGCCCTCATTTTCTACTTCACCCAAACGTGGGGCCTATAACTACTGTAATTTTCAACTTTCCATCCCCCTGCTATCTTAGACTTCAAAGAAATTATGCAAGTTCAATTCATCATTGCAATGTTTTCATTTTATTTCTTTTTTCAACCTCACGAAACACATTTTGAAACTTCAATTTACTCCCAACTAGTGAAATGGGATCGCAATGATTTTTTCTTCTTTAACCAGATATCTCGAATTCGAATATTGAGAATTGAGCACTTTAAATATTTAGGAGGGTACATTTTATCATCTTTTATAAGCATGTTCGATGTTAATATAAATTAATAGATTTCAAATACCTGATAGATTATAAAAAAAATTGCATTGATTTGAATTTAACTCAGTTTAATAGCTTCATTTTCGAACTCTTCAATTATATATTGAGGACCAAATGAAGTTTTATGAAAAATCGGTGTTAGGGCCTACATCTTAAATCCAATAATTTTTCTATGGCATCCTAGTTGTATCAATATTTACCAGCTAAGCAAATCTCTGTCATGAAAGAACAAAGAAAAATTGGAGGTTTTTGCCATTGAAATAAAATGTAGAAATTAGAAAAGTAGGAAGAGTATGAGTTGTTTCCAATCTTAGAGTCTGCCTACTGTCCACATAAATTCATCTGTTCACGTCATCATCGTTATCAAATTTATCATTAAAAGAATTCACTCGATTTTTAATGATTTCAACTGTTGAATATGCGTAATACTATCCAATTGTAGATCACTGGAAATGATTTATAGTAAATATTAGCTACTTTTAGTTATATAATAAACTCACTGGAAAACTCTTGTATATATCCGACGCATAAGATTGCCCATTTGGTATGTTAAGATGAATAAGTAGATAAGAAAATAGTTGTTTTACTCGTATGATTTTCATTATGGCGCTTTTTAATATGCCATTATTTACCATTAGTATGGTGCATAAGCAACATTTAATTTCCTAAAAGACGAAGATTTTGTTCCTTATTTTGATTTATACACATTAAGATTGAGTAGCCCATCTTACTTTTCTACTGAAAAGTCTCATTATTCGAAAGGGCTTATCTTTGAGTAAAGGAATTAATTACAGGTGACATAAAGTTTTGATTATTTAGATGCTTTGGCAATCTCGTCGAGTGTTCGCATGCATGTCTATAGCATATAACATTTTATCCACATAAAGATGATGTATATAGGCAAACCTGTATTTAATATGGTTAGGTTGCCAATTTATGTTGCAACGAAATGGTATGTGACCAGTGGAAATAAAAATAAATATGCTTGTAAGATATGGGAAATAGAATACAGGGTACTTTGTCCAAGAAAAACGTAGAGAACCCCATCTAACATTGTACCATGTTCCTTCTTATATTATCTTTTATGTGCCATGTTTCTATCATTTTTAACACACTTTCACAGAAGCTATATGCAAATAAGTAAATTACCCTTCAGAAGGATGACTCTTCCTTTTCAAGAAATTAATGTAATGCGTCCCTACATTCATCCATTGTCCTGCTTCACGTCTGTTTATGGGCATTTTTTGTGGTCCTAATCGTGTTTTATCATGCCAATTTTTGTAATAACAGCCACAGCCTCTATGGCGGCTTCCTATTCATTTTCTTGATAACATAAACATCCTTTGTTGTTTTTTAAGAATTTGATTAGACCACAATTAATTATTCTTCTTTCTTATATAAAAAAAATATATTTATTTTTCTTTATTTTTCACTTTACAAAATATTGGTCAAATTTAAATCAGTATCATTAAATTAAAACTTACCTAGTATTATTTCCTTTGATAAGCGGATCACTACAATTAATTTTTGCAAGCATGACAAAATATTATTAATAAGGGCTTTAGTATGCTTGGATTGTAACTCTTTTTTATTAGAGGGGTTTAATTTTCTCAAG
Source organism: Hura crepitans (assembly GCA_948208565.1). NCBI lineage: Eukaryota > Viridiplantae > Streptophyta > Magnoliopsida > Malpighiales > Euphorbiaceae > Hura > Hura crepitans. The sequence continues at coordinate 4,413 of CANXYI011350069.1, read as the reverse complement.
AAATTGTTACTGCAGAAAGATTGGAGAAGAAATACTTTTTGCTGAGGTAAAATTTTCAGGTGACTTTTCTAAATAGATAGCTGCGATCCCATTCCAACTATTGCTCAGAAGGCCCAGTAGCAAATGCAAATCCCCCTGCTGGTGATGTTGCCAGCAAGAACCAGCGCAAAATATTCAACAATTATTTACAAGCTGTTAAAAAAAGGGCCAAAATGATTTCGAAAAGAGCATACTAATAATTGTATACCATCTGCTTGTGCTTTCTATTGATGATATCAATTGAAAACGTTAAATTGTAGAAAACACTTGTATGTACTCTTGTAAAGCATCACAAAAATCATTTTATCATTATCAATTATGCGTTGTGTTTTGTCACAATGCCATTTCAGGCAAAATCCCCTAATCTTGGGAACATAAAGACTAAAAGTTAATAGGTTTCTTCATTTCTTATACAATTGGAGTTTTGCTCTTCTACAACATGGCCGTAGAAAAGGCAATGTCAACTTGATACAGTTGGTGATGAATTTTTTTGCTCTTTCACAACAGATGGCGTCTCCTGTCCCTCTTCCTGTTCTACAGGGATGCATGGTCTCCAGACAGTTTCCTTGCCCCCATCCATAATTGCAATACCCTTTGCACACAAATCTGCCCTAATCTGATCACTTTTTGAGAATTCCTTGTTTTTCCTTGCTATTGCTCTTTCCTCGATGAAACGCTGCACATCATCTCCTGTTATTCCAGCCCTCTTCAATGCCTTCTCTTTTAACTGCTGCAGAACCTGCGGAAGCATGCTGCCAGTAAATCTCAGCCAAGGTAAAAAATAAAATCCTGGTGTTTAAAAACATCAAATGCAATTTCGAAAAATAAAACCAGACCTCAGCATACATAAGTGCAAGAAGAAAGCAATCCCAGAATATTCAGAACTGCCTTAACTTCTTTCTCTATTTCTTTCAGGGATTGAATCAATGATGCTTGTTTTTGCTTTTTCTTGTGGCATAAGTCGAGGAAACAAGAATCTATTATTCCTTGTACTCCCATACAAGGATTAACCAACGCGCACAGAAAAACAAGACAGTTTACAACATATAAAAGGAATAGCAAGCATGTTAATCATACCTTGAGCAAGCTGAAAGAACCATTTATGAACTTCAAGGCTTCTTGAAAAGCACCAGTCAATATATGTGAAGTGCTCAAATCATCTGACATTTTAGTCTCAAACTCGTCAAGTAGTGTATTTATGCAATTCTGAGCATCAGCATTAACTCCTACCATTATGCCATTCTGCCCTGCACTCTCCTTTAGGTTTCCATCTTGAAAAAATGACAAAGCCTCCTCAGAATCTTGCAATGTCTACAAAAACAACTGTGTAAATAATTTCCTGAAGCATGAAAATAAATAACGTCAAGGTGTGGGTGTGAGCACTCTTCCTTGCTTGTTTCTTCTTGAAGTTTGTACCCAATACCCATATCAAATGGAAGAAAGTTATGTTATCAATGAATGAAACACTATATAGCTCAAAATTGATCTCCTGGCACACAAAAAAGAGGATAAGAACTTTTTTTTCCGGTCTAATTTGGCAAAGAGCGAACAGTTCAAAACCACCTAACAAATGACAAGTGCCAATCCAAAGGACACACAACATATAAGAATGAGGTGAGGCTCAACTTCAGATCAAATCCTAGGAGAAAAAATAAATAAATAAATAAGTTGATAAATCTAAAATTGATGTGGTAAGCTATTCCATACACACACACACACACACATATCCCAAAATGAAAGAATTGAATTACATTCCATTTGATTAGCTAATAGCTATTCGCAATCTCAGAGAGAGAGAGAGAGAAAGAGAGGAAAGAGCAGCTTTTCTAAACCTGATAATGGAAAAGATGGCATCAGATGCACTTTCCAGCTGCATTACGGTATAGCTGAGGGGAGAGCGGTAGTGCGCACTCATCAAAAAGTGTCTCGCAGCCAATGGATGGTACCGTTCTGTAACCTAAAAGAATTGGACAGATGTTCAGGGAATAAATATATTTATGGAGATGCAGTGTCTCTCAATAAGAGAAGTCTTAAGAAGAAGGAGAGGGGGAAGGTGGGTTGGGAAAGGAAGAAAGAGAGAGAGAGAAAGAGGAACAAGAATATAAATATCGGATCACTAATTTACCTGACGGATTGTGAAGAAGTTGCCCAAAGACTTTGACATTTTCTCATTGTTCTTAGTGACATGTCCATTATGTATCCAGTAACTCACATTGCTTACTTGGCGTGCAGCAGCACTCTGTCCAATCTCATTTTCATGGTGTGGAAATAACAAATCACTTCCTCCACTATGGATGTCAAACCTGAAGGTTAGATAATGTGCACTCATTTCACTGCACTCTATATGCCACCGTGGTCTACCTGGACCCCGTGGGCTTTCCCAACTTGGTTCACCAGGTTTTGCAGCCTGCAACAAGGAATTGAAGATCGCATTGCATAGTGTCATATGCTTACAAATTTGCAGCTAATTTTGACATGTTTTCACCTTCCATAATGCAAAATCAGCCGGATTACGTTTCCTCGAGTCAACAGCAACACGTTCACCAGCTCTGTTATTTTCCAGTTTCTGCCCAGATAATCGCCCATAGTTCGGGAATTTATCAACAGCAAAGAAGACATCTCCTCCAACAACATATGCAAGGTCATTCTTGATGATCTGCAAAAAACATTGCCATCCATTTTAACTACACAACTAAAGAAAAATATATCAACTAACACCCATCATCATAAAGTCAAAATGTAATTAAACAATACCATAAACCTAAAAAAAACATATTATGATACTGCTAAGATTAACACGTTGAACAGAACGAAATAGTGGCTCAATACTAATTATCAAACAAAGGCCAAATGCGAATATCACAACATTCATAAAAGAAAAGAAGCTTCTTAACAAGCAAAGATTCATCTAAAGACTCTAAAAGTCATACCAGTACTTGACATGGTAAGTTGCTAGCCGAAATAAATATATAAATGAGAAAAACTGAAAGGTTTCTTCCTACTTCATAGTCTCCATCAAGAAACTAAAATCCTACACACTGAACATGAAAGGTATCTGGAAAGAAGATATTAAAATTCTATTCTGCACCAAGTTCAGTTCTGTGATAAACATAAAATACAAAATGTAACTCTCAAACTAATCACAGCACAAGATCAACTGTATTTTCTCACCAGAAAATTTTGAACCTAGTTCTATGATAACTCATACCAAATAAATTTTATTACAAAGGACCAAATAGGTTATTCATAATACAGCATACTCCAGCAACTCACCACACCCTATGACGACCTTTTTTTATTTTTATCTACCAGTAATAAAATTACAGATAGGCACCAAACAGATTAAAGAAGTTAACGGCTTTCATAATAGTTAAAATTAATAATGCAAATATTTCATGCCTTCATTAATAAATCTTACATCAGACTTGTATGTCTCCCTTCTTATTTCCCAGCAAAGAGACAACCTTTACAACTCCAAAACATGATTTGAATAAGAACAAACCTGTGCGATCATGTCCTTGATCTGTTCTATGTGATCAGTCACACATGGTTGATGTGTAGGACGAAGGCACTGTAAACTGTCCATGTCAGAAATATATTCCCCACAAAATCGACTGTTTAGAGAAAATGGATCCTCACTACGCTTATTTGCTCGACGAATTATCTGCAGAAGTTTTAGATATCAGCATTTACGAGATTCAAAGATATCTCACACCACAAATTGAGATAGAGAAGATTGAAACCTCCAGTCAAAAAAACCAAGGATTTAAATAGAAACTAAAAGCCTTGTTTACTTCATACCACCAATATGAGCTTATACTCTCACACAAACAACCAGAAGCCTAGTACTCTGACACATCTTAAGTACTAAGAGCTTCACACACGCAGTTATTATTAATAAGATCTTCGTTTGCTCCTCGTCAAAAGTCCTTTGCTATAATATACCACCATGGAAAGAAATAACAAAATGATGTTACAAAATTTCACAAAGAAACAAAATATCCTTCATTTAAGGCAGCTAAAACAGTTTTCTTGTCTAATTCTTGTCTATGAACACTCTTTTCTTAACACATTGGTACCCACTGGATACTAGCTGACAAAGAAAATGAAAACAATTTGTATCCACTACTTAAAAATTGTTGGAAGATATGCTTAGCTGTAGAATCACAGCTAAGATATGTAAAATCTGTAAATTATGTAATTGCCATAATCATAGGATTAATTACCACAATTATAGGATTAGTTTTTAATTTTATGATTTGTTTCCTTAGTTAGTCATTCTATTACATGTATAAATAGATGTATTCCTATTGAATAAAATAAGCAGAAATCAATTCTTTTCTTCTGCTGATTACATGGTATCAGAGCAATAAA
>CANXYI011350012.1:0-18070 GCA_948208565.1 Hura crepitans | reverse complement strand
TTTTAATTAACAAAAAATATATTGAACTCTTATAGAATGAAAATAGAAAATTCCTCCTTCCTGCAGGTGCAAAAGTTATACTATAAAAGATAAAATAGTAAATAATGGTCATTATACACTATTTAAATATTAAATGTTAAGTATATAAAATATTAGATTTTCCATTTTTGATCTATTTCATGATGAATAAGTTAATAAAAAATATTATGTAAGTAAAAAAATTATTTTTTTATATACTAAAATTTTTGTATTTTTATTTTATTTTTATAATAAATCATTACTTAAGTCAATAATTAATGTTGTATTGCATGTGCATAGATTATGAAAAATGAAAAAAAAAATTGATAAACAAAAGTAATTATACGTAATTGTTCTTTCACATTCCATTTTTAGCTTTGGTTTTATTATGCAAATAATCAATACCAAAATGGGTTAAAATTTCATATTAATTTAAAAATAAAAATTATTTTTTTAATTTAATAATTAATTATATTATTGATACAAAATACATTTAACGCACCAAAATAATATTTGAATTGGACTTTATTATTCTTGAAAAAAGTTACAATTTAGACAAATTATGTCAAAATACAATTAGATAGATTTACTGAAAATGTAAACACAAATGCATTTATATATATATATTTGGAGTCAACGACATAATATGTTCTATTAGCATGTGATTAGTATTTGTCATTAGCAACCGAAATACCACTATATATGTACATCTAATGTAAGAGAAATGCTTTTAAAAAAATTGGCAAGTGAAATGGTTTTCAAAATTTTGATTTTATTATATTTTTTTAAAATTTATTGAATATATGAAATTTATTGATTCGATTAATTCGGATATTCACCGGATACACTCACGAAAAAAGTAAAACGCACACTTTTAAGTAGGGTGTTCAAAAGCGAAACGAAATTTTGACAATTTGATATATTTGGTTTGATTTTTTGGTTATTGGTTTTTTTGGTTCGATTCTTTATGATAATTTTGATTTAATCGGTTTGATTTTTTATTCTTGAACGGCGAAAATCGAAAGAAGTGAATTAATTAAACTTATTAAAATGACGTCATTTTGGGTTTTATATATAAAAAAATAAAAAAAAACATATAAAATTTCAGTTAATTCAATTTTTTGGTTAGGTTTTATATAAATATTGTTTTTTGGTTCGGTTCTTACGAATATTTTTGTTCAATTCTAAAAATTTTGAAATTTTAAATTTAAGTTCTGAACTGATCGAATGAATATCCTTACTTAGGGCTGTGCAAAACCACACCAAAAAATTTGACAATTTGGTATATTCGGTTCGATTTTTCGAGTACTTCCAGTTTAATAGGTTCGGTTTGGTTCTTGGAGAGCAAAACCGAAAGAACTAAACCGATCGAACTTATTAAAATAATGTCGTTTTTAGCTAAAATGATGTCGTTTTGGGGCTTTTATATATAAAAAAATATATAAAATTTTAGTTAATTTGATTTTTCGGTTTGGTTCTATAAAAATCGATTTTTTCGGTTCAATCCTTATGAAATTTTCGGTTCTTAAAATTTTAGAATTTCGATTATAGATCGAACCGATCTGTTGAACACCCCTACTTTTATTTTTAAATATTTAAAAATATTCTCAAATTCAAAATATCTTATTAAGAGAGAAAAAATACATACCATTTCATCTTATCTATTAGAGATTTGTTATTCATTTTTAACATCTTCGTTTTAGGCAATATGAAGCTAGTGCATATTCCAAATAAATAATTAATTAATTTTTCGATTTCTTAATTAACTCTATATAAGCACATCTTTATTTAAAAAAAAAAAAAGATATATAACCTAATTGATTTAAGTATACATATGACAAAGCAATTGAACTCGAAACTTTTATTAGCTTTGATTATGTGCTAGATTGCATTAAATCCTAATAATTATTCCTAAAATTATTAAAAAAAAGGGTAAATCTAATGTAATTTTTTTTTCTAAATATATTTATCCATATAATTTAAGATTTAAATAGATTAGTTTTAATATGAAAATAATTATAAATTATTTTATTTATGACTCGAACTTTAAAAGGGAATTTTTTTTATATATACAAAGTAGGGAAAGTAAGAGTTTAATTTCAAGACCTCTCAATATTCAGGATCAATATTCATTTATCGCTCTAATGTCTCGCTTTGGACTTAAGATCTAAAACAATCCAAATAAACAATTTTCAAGTAATACATTACTTCTTTCGTTTTAAAAATACGGTCTCACTTTTCATTTCACACATATTAATAAAAAAATAATTATACTATATTTTTACTTATATGTCTATATATTAATAAATAAAATATTAGTAGTATAAGAAACGATAGTTTATATTAATTGATTATTAAACACATTATATATATATAAATTTAATAAACTAACTATAATTTTTAAAAAATGAACTATATATTAATATAAATAAAAAAATCAAATTATATTTTTAAAAGTATGATTGAAGCTAAAGTTCAAAAGATTCTTCAGTAACTATTTTGATAAAAAAAAAAAAAAACAAAAAAAAAAATCCACATTTAATATAGTTTTTTTATTGGTCAGAACAAAAATCACTCCCCGATATATCCACGTGGACGACCATCCGCACCCCCTACCTCAAACAAACATTCACTGCTCTTACTCACTTCCCTCTCGTCTCTCCCCAACACAACATCTCCTTCTCTTTACAGAAAGAAGAAAAATAAATAAAATAAAAAAACGTCAAACATGTTATTCCAAAACCATTCATAGCCAAACCATGACCATACACACACGCCGCACAGCCGCTGCCGCCAATGCCGACATCCATGTGCCGTTGAACGTTCACTTCTGCTCCCTTTCCAACTATGTCGTCTCACACTACTCTTTCTCAGTCGCCGGATTATTCTTCCTCCGCTGCTAACACCTTGTACTGCGACGAAGACGCCGGCGAGCTTGTCCAATTCGACTCTGGATCTTCGATCTCCGGTTTCCGACCTCAATCGCCTCCATTCTCTGGCTGCTCTTCGCTGTCCGATGAATATATCGAGAGACTTCTCGATTCTGAATCTCATTTCTTGCCTTTATCCGATTATCTCCATCGCTGCCGTGACCGTTCCATTGACACCACTGCTCGCCAGGACTCCATTAACTGGATCCTCAAGGTTTCTACATATACTCACAGAGAGTGTATTTTGTTTATATATTTATATATATATTTGCAGGTCTTGATTGAAATGTAATGCAGGTCCGTGCATATTATCACTTCAAGCCAGTAACGGCGTTACTCTCTATCAACTACTTCGATCGCTTTCTTTCTTCTCATTCTCTTCCGGTAAACACACGCACTGTTTATTCCTTGAAAGATTGCCAGGTTTTCCAGGAAAATTTCTGTTCTCGAGAAAATCTTACGAAAAGTGCAATAAATTATACGTTTGTAAATTGTACCGTTCAACTTTCCAGCAAAATGTCAGATTTTCCGCGAAAGTGAAAACTGTACCTGTTACGCAACATTAATTCTTGTATTTATTTTAATTTTACCTTTTCTGAAACAGTTTCTTTTTTTTTTTTTTTCTTTCATACAGCAGGCGAATGGGTGGCCGTTTCAGCTTCTTTCAGTAGCGTGCTTGTCTTTAGCGGCAAAAATGGAGGAGCTACACGTGCCACTACTATTGGATCTTCAAATACTTGAACCCGGATTCGTTTTTGAACCCAAAACCATACAGAGAATGGAGCTCCGTGTCCTGGCCAATCTCAATTGGAGGCTCCGCTCTGTCACTCCTTTTGATTATCTCGCTTATTTCATCTCTAAGCTCCCTTCATCATCTTCGTCTTCTCCAGAACCTGACAATTTCAATCGGATCTTCAAAGCTTCTTCCGATCTCATCCTCGACAGCACCCGTGGTAATTCGGATTCCCAAAACCAAACCCGTTTCATGCTTTCGGTTTTTGGAGCTTAATTCTATTCTTCGGATTTTTCAGTTATTGATTTCTTGGGTTTCGCGCCTTCGACAATAGCAGCTGCGGCTGTACTCTGTGCTGCCGCCGGCGACAGTCTTGAAATAACGGCGACGGGTTGGCAGTTATTTCATGAAAGAATGAATAAAGTACGTATATCTATAATTCGTGGTTTTTCTTGGGGTCATATTGTAAATATTTACTTTTCACCAGAATTTCGAAGATCTGAGAAGTATTGATATCTGTGTAGTAAAACGGCTTTTCTTTTGGAAAAAAAAAAAAAGGAAATGGTGAGAAGCTGTCATCAACTAATGCAGGAGTATCTGATAGACACGTGCCCATCAGCTCGGCTTAAAGACTCAACAGCTGAGCCACCAGCAGCTCCGCGGAGCCCAGTAGGCGTGCTGGACGCTGCTGCTTGCAGGAGTTGCGACACGCGTTCTGAGAATCCCAGCTCTACCACCCAAGTCGAAGTTGAGCCGCTGGCTAAACGGCAACGATCGTCCGCCTCGGATGTACAGCAAGTGTAGATACGACCACCACCCAGATGTGTAGTTTTGTCAGAGAGAGCCCAGCTCTTTATAGTTTTTTTGTGGTTAAATTGCAGGCGTTGAGAGTAAAAATGAAGGGACGAGATTGGGAGTCTAAGTGAAGAGAAGAGGGACTTCATTATTAAAATATTTATTTAATTATTTTTGGAATTTTTGGTCAAAGTGAAAAAGAGCATAATGATGTTTCAATTATTCTCATCAATCATCCATGGATGAGAACTAATGGGTCTCACAGGAAAATCTAAAGGCCATTTTGCTCTTTTGCCTTTTTAATTTTTATGACAAAATTCCCCTCTTATATGCATTGATTATACATCTTTTAAGAATTTTTTTTTTTTGTCATTGCATAAAATTTAATTATTTTCTAAAACTAGCTTTGCAATGTTATTATTATTTTGTTAATATGATTAAAATCAAGGGGATTTCAGTCCATTGTTATATTTTTTTTATATAAAATTAATGCAATTTAATATTTTTACTCGAGCTAAAAATAATTATCAAACATAGGTCAATAGTATGAATCCAATTTTTCGGCGGTTGTACCTCAATTGTGCGCTTTATATTAGATCTAAGTATAGGCCAAGGTGAATAATTTTACACTTATTTCTTTTGAATAAAATTTTAATTTCAAATTTTATCAATAAAAAAATATTAAAATTGAACCGATTCGAATCAAACAGTATTTCGATATATATATATATATATATATATAATCCAAGTTTATTTTACCTAAAAAAAAAAAAAAAACTTGCCTAACCTAATACCGCATAATGGATACGAGTTTCTAATTTATATCGTAAGATTGCTTAAATTAAACTTATGTGTTATATGCTTTATACAGAATTTTATAGGGGCGAGCAAATTTTGGGTTAAATCGAAATAATCAATCGATTTTTTTCAATTCGGTTTGGTTATTTGATTATTTCAATTTGGTTCGGTTTTTATTCTAAGAAAATTTGGATTATTTTAGTTCGATTCGGTTTTAGAAGTCAAAAATCGCGAAAAAATCGAACCAAACATTAATTAAAAATATATTTTTTAAATTATATAATTAAAATTATTTGAATTTTATGGATATATATTAAAAAACTGAACCGTAAAATTTCGGTTAATCAAATTTTTATGAGTTTATATATAGATTTATACATTAATGTGTTTTTATTTCTTAATTTTTTTATGATGCGGTATAATTTTATAATATACTATAATGCATAATATTTAGAGATATTGGATGATTTACCGTATAAAATTATTAGTTAAATAAATTATAAATTTAATTTTATATTTAAATTGAAGAATGATACAATGCATTAAGAATTAAAATTTAAAATATTAATACGATGAAAAACTATCCATTTGACGATTCAAAATTTAATTTTTTCGTAATTCTAAAATTATATCATAAAATTAAGAAATACGGTATTATTATTTTAACTATACAAATAAATATAATACTATACATTGAGAAACCACGAAGTGTCGGTTCGTGACTCGAAACAAAGCTCTGGAGAATGAATTAAAGAGTAAGGGTATTATGGTAAATTGAGATGGTGAGGAAGGGATGATGTAGGCTTGACGACTGTGTGCCACGTAGGGTGCGGGATAGAAAGAGAGGGAGAGGGAAAGGAAAGAATCAGAGCCGTACAACTGCAAAAGAGGAGAGAAGGGTAAGCGTAGGATTAGTACAGATCACTGTGGCAAAGATTTGTTTTGATTGGGTGGGGTTGGGTGGTAGGGACCACAATTTCATTTTTGTAAAATAATACAACACTTTTTATTTTTTAATTGGAAAATATTTTAATGATTTTATTTTAAATTATTTCTGACTTTTTTATATTTTATTTTTTATTTGATATTTAAAAAAAATTAAATTTACACCCTTAATCTAGTGCACAAGCCATTCGTGTACGCTTCTTTCACTCTTTAAAAAATTAATATGAAAATAATATTTAAAATTTATTAATTTCGTGGCTGGGATTTGGATATTATTAAGAAAAATGAAAAAAGTGTCAAGGTGGGACCCAATTCCAGGCTGGAAGCAAAAGTCTTATAAGGGGACCCACGCAACTTCAGCAAATTTCCTGCACTGCAAGAACAAATATTGCATGTATTTTTACATGAAAAAATATAAAATATTTTTTTATTATCTTCTTTATTTATTATATAATAAGTATTTAAATGAATTATAATATTTATTTTTTAATTTAAATTTATAGATATTTATTATATAAAGAGTGACAAAACCAATAATAAAATAATAAAATTAAATTAAATAACATTTTTTATTTATAATCTTTTCTAATGTTTACACAGCATTAATACTAAAATTTTAATTCAACTAAGCGATGAATATCACTCTCCGATATATCTAAATCCCTAAATTGAAGGATCGTCTCATTTCTACATTTATTATGATCCCATTATTTGATAATATATTATCTTATATTGTATAATATTATGAGAAAAAAATTATAATATATTATTTTGTAAATATAAATTTTTTGATAAATTATATTATTTATTGTGAAAGTAATGAGAAACGAAATAGACAAAATGTTTGAAAAGTGAAAAAAAAAGAAGTTTGTTAGTATCTAAGAGCAAAATAAAAAATAAAAATACATAATTAAAATAGCAACTTTTTATCGTCTCTTGCTATAATCTAAGATTAAAAAGATAATAATAAAACACATAATTATAAAAATAATGAAACCAAATACTGTGACAGTATATAATACAGATTTTTGCTTAAATTTTAGAATAATTTTTTTAATATATTTTTATAATTTATATATGCAACTCGCTATAATATTTATCAGTTTATATCGGTATTTACTATATAATACATTTGATTGTTATTCTATTTAGTTTTATTCTATTAAATCCTACTAATTAAATTAATTTCATATATTGAATATGTCACATTTTAAATATTAGATATAAAATAAAAAATATTATAATTTATTTAGTTTAATAATTTAAAATTGATATATGTATCAAATTAATATAAAATATGATTTGATAAATTTATATCACGACATTTACAGATAAATTTATATTTTTAAAATTTAATAATTAATTATGAATAATGTAAAATTTTTTTTATTACTTTTTTTAAGTAAAAATATTCACAATGTGGGTTACAGGAGGCAAAAAAATCAGTACACATGTGAAACCCTATTTGGGGGGAAGAAGGGGGGACCTACATAATAGGAGAGTGGGGCCCACAAGAAGGGCATAATGGGACCCAAAGTACAGGGTGTCCCCAGCAGCTTTTGGAGAAAAGTCTCTCTCTTTCTCTTTCTCTTTCTCTCCATCTCAGCTCAGACTGACCCTATAGACAAAGGGACTTTAATAGTCACATAGAAGAAAATGCCAATGCAACCAACACAACTGAAATGAGATTAGGCTTTGAATGATATCATTGTTTAAATTAATGATGATTAATTAAATTACTTTAATCATCATTAATTTTCTCCTTTTTTCCATTGATTAATTTAGTCTTTTTATGCTATAGATTGGTTAATATTCGTTTTATAAAATTATATTATAAAATATAATACTTACTTTAAATTAAATTATTTTATGCGTAGAGAAATTCACCATTTAATTTCTATATAAAATTGCTTCATAGAAGATTATTAACAAACAAAAAGGAAATCCATTAGGATTGGATTACATTAGATAGTTCAATAATATAATACTTTCATTAAATATATCATTTAAAAGGTGAAAAATATTTTATTTCATTAAATTATTAGTTGAATAATATGACTAATTTGTTAGAATAATTATTCAATGATTATCTTTTTCTGATTCATTGATTTCACTACACTTAAATTTAAATTCCAAAATAAATTATAGTTTTCATTAATGTGGAGGTAAGTAAAAATAAAGTATAAAGGTGAAGAAAAATAAATAAATAAATAAATTATAGACAAATAAAAGGTGTAGATCCCACAAAGTTGCATTTCCTTTTTCTCTATTTTCTAAAAAAAGCAAAAAAATAAATAAATAAATATAAGAAATTTGTCATTTCTTATCCAACTTCATATATATATATATATATATTTTAGTCCCTTAGAAGGTGTTGAGCTTTTGTGGAATAATGATTACCTAAATTGTGATTTACAGTTGACATCAACTCAACAAAGCAAAATTAGCACGATGTTTAATTGTGATTAGCTTTATAATGACAACATTAATTATTGAGAGGCAACAAAGATTGCCCCAAAAAGGAAGGAAAAAAACATAAAAAAACAAAAAATTATTGGATCGAAGACATTAATGGAGTAGAAAGCACATAACCACTTTAACCATGTTTTGATTTTTTATATATATAATTTCAAAAATAAAATGAGATGAGATAATATGACCTGTTTTTACTTAACTATACGTTTCAAGTTTGAATTTTTGGCATGGATTACTGCAAAGTATTTTAAAATATTCGATAGGGAACACTTTACTTTTATTTGTGAACTTATTCGATGTAAATTCAGATTAATTAGATTGTTAGATTTTAGATACTGAATGATATAAATTAGGTTAAATACGTGTTTCTAAATAATTAATTTATGCACATCCTATTGAGAAATATAAAATATGTAGGAATAAGTAAAATATAATATTTGCATTATACAGAATATATAAATAAAAAAATATGGGATGGATATTTTGAACGAAGGATGAGTAGGAAATTGCCCCATTTATGAATGGGGCTAATAATTCAGTAACTAGATATAATTCTAATTGTAGAAACAGTAAAAATGGGGATGGGATACAAAGTTGATGAAATGAAAATAATATTTTAGAGATTGTTGACGATGAAACAGAACAAAAAGAAGATAGAACACTATACCAATTTAAGACGATCAAACACTATACCAATTCCCAACTGCAAACAATTAAGACCTAAATTAATATAATAATATGAAAGTTCTTTTTCCCCTCATTCACAAGGTAGTATTAGCTTTTTTAAAAACAATCCAATGTGCTTATATATATATATATATATATATATATATATATATATATATATATAGCAATATTCTTAATAGAATCTAATGACATAATTATGTACATCTTATAGGGATGATGATTAAGTATGCTATACGTTATAATATCCACCGTTAGTTCTACAATCTTTAAAATCTAACTATTGATTATGAATGATCATATCTTAAAAAGTATAAATTTAACGGTGAGTATGATAAAATATGACATATCGAATGAATATTCAATTTTATACAAAATTAATGTAAAAGAAGAAACCTAACCACTTACTCTAAGTTTAATTATGTCAAAGTTTCTCAGCTCAAAAAGAAAGGAAGAAAGAAAAATGAAAAATTTCATAGCCACACATACAATTGTGAAGGTTAGATTAAAATTAGCATTTGTGGTTCAAGATTGATGTAAGTTTCTTCTTTTGGTCACCTATGGGTAGATAGGAATTAAATACGACATGGACTAATTTATGCTGAAAAGTTCTTTCCATTTCCATTTTCTTTTACGATGACAGAATTTTCTTTCCAAGCTAGAGTATAATATTTAAAATTCATTTATTCGATTAATTTAATTGATCTACTAAAAACATATAGATGTTTTATATCCAAAACCCGTACACGAGACATCTACTTAAAGTTGTTAATTTGATACCTACCTTATCATAAATCTTGAGCCAGTTGTGCTATAAATTATCTTTGCCTATTCAACTACTATTCCATTGGTGGACTGTCATTCGATTCAGATGTCAATTATATCATACTATTCCTGTTTGTCTATACACTGCAAAAATAAAATAGGTTAATTCGGAAAGGTACTAGAAACTATTTTTCTCTATTATTTGTTCTTCAGATTGCTAGCACTAGCAGTCTCCCTTGTGTCTCGAGCTAATGAAAATATAGATTCATCGACTAGAACCCGTGATGGTGCAAGACATTGAATAAGATAATCAAATTGTCTACATCCTTGATTCAGAAAGAAATCTTTTTAACATAAAAAATCTCTTCTTTTCTACAATTTTCAAGAAATCTTGTTCACAGATTTCAAAAGATTTTGGTCATCTTTCTTTCCTCTGCTACTGTCAATGTCTACATATTTAATTTCCTCATATCTAAAATAAGATGCTCATCCGATGCTAAAGCTAAAAGAAAAAGACAATAATAACTTTTGCCTAATGAAAATGCATTTGTGTGATAAATGAAATTCTTGGCCGCACACCCATTTGCAAGTTCCAATTTCATTGCATAGATTTTCAAGAATTAGTCTCCTAGTGCCAATGTCAACACCAACTATGAGGGGAAGATCAGTTTCAAAATTTCAACAAATTGGATATGCGACTACTGTGACAACATTCTACAGGGTCAATGTGGAATGTATGAGAGCACAATGCAAAACCAAAAAGGGTCTCAAAGGAATTATTTTAAAACAAAATCAGTCTCAATTGCATGAGCAATGTGCCAATAATGCCAAAAGCTATAACTTGTAAACATCCGGTACATAAATAAACTTGAATTCGTTTTACCATTTTAGTGATATTTCTCAGCTTTGTATCTAACTTGAGGATGACGAATGTCATCCTGGCTTTGGATTAATCTGATTTCCAAACTGCTTGAGTCGAGATCATATCCAATACTTTTGTAGTCATCCAATGTTCGCTGAAGAAGTGCCTGCATATTATGGTAAAGAGCTCTTAAGACTCCCAATCTAAGATTATAAAGTACATTTATTTTAGCATAACATTGTATTGATTGCTTAAAACGATTTACTAATATGCAGGAGTATTCTTATCATCTTGCGCAAACATGGGAGAAAAGTTGGGAAGAAATTATACCTGCAAGCTTGAAACTGCAAGCTCTGCTGCCCTATCAAGGTTGTCTGGATATTTCTGGATACAAGGAAGAGAAAAGGATAAGAGACAGTATATCATCAACAATAATGTAATAAAAAATAAGTTTAAATAGGAATACAACAGTGACACATTACATTACTCCATCCAAGCAGAAGAGCAGTCATCAGATCCCCAGTTCCCTGCAAGTACATCAAAGTATTATAGGTGTCTGCTTTTCATTTTTAATCACATAAAACAGCAAAACAAGTTCCCTTAACTGAGATATTCAAGAGGAAACTCAGCTTACCGTAAAATATACCGGAATTTTTGGTATCACAATCTTGAATTGCTCTGGAGATTGGCCCTATCATAAACAATGAAATTATAAACGGAATTCTTCTCTACTTTGGACTATTACATTAAGCATAAGGAAAACAGTCATACAGTTTCCCCTTTTCAGCATAATACAAAAGTGTAGTGAACAAACAGATTGGAAAAGGAAAAGCCCATTATGGTCAAAATATCAAAAAGAACATACCACACATCTCTTTGCAAGAAATGACATTTTGAATAGAAAACAAATACAAAGGAAAAAGCCAACCACTGAATTGTCATGAATCAATTTAATCTTGTGCTGATATGCACATGAATTGGTACCAACTTATTAAACATGAGTCTAGAATTTTTCTTCAGTCAGACAAAGGCAACAAATAGAGTGTGCTTGCTCTCATTTCTTATCAAATTCTCAAAATTTAACCATTCAATAACATTTCTCGAGTGCTTTTATATAATACATCTACTTCTGTACTAACAATAATCATAAAAATGACATTGAATCAATCCACAAAAGGAACATGGAAGTAGCCAATTGATCATTCCAACATTATGATGTATAAAATAACTTCAGAAAAATACTATCCATAGCAGCAGCATAAGCTGCCATCTGATTTGGTGATGGATAATCACTTAGAATCCATAACAGAGGCCACACCTTTGCCTTTTGATGACTGCCAATGAGAAGAAGATTGCCATCTATGCCAATGCTTGTGATTATCACCTGAGATTCATCCAAAGTTATTCATGTTCTTATGAGATTAGAATGAGTTCATTGGCAAGTTTAGCAAAAAACTATTTAACAATTTGTACACAGAGCATATAGTTGATTTTTCCTTATGTAAAGTATCTATTTTTGCAAGCAAAACGCAGTTTATTCATTTATTTTGGAATTTTAGCAGAAAAACAATAGAAGGCCATAGAAGGAGAGGTTCTTGTTGCAGTAAATATTCACAAATCAAGGATTATGAGAAATATCCAAAAAAAAGAAAAGGAATATGTCAAATCAAGAAAACTGATAAAATTCATCTTCTTCGAACGCTCAATTATCATGAACCAATATTGCAAGCAAGAAACCAAGACCAGAAGTCTGGCAGCATGAAATTTTGAATGGTGATAAATGCAAGAGATTTATAGTAGACTAAAGATGAAAATTTATTGGATAAACCTTTGAAGGTCCAGCAGCATGAAGAATGTTGCAAGCTTCACGGCCATCTTTTTCTGTCAGAATCCTGTGAAAAGGATCGTGTCAACATGTAAGACTTCAATGAAAGGCAAAAGATAGATAAAGGACATAGCACTTAATATCTTCCAACTCATTGACAAACTCGCTAGTGAAATTGCTACAACTAAAAGTTTCACAATAATATGAAATAAAGCTTGGACCAAATGAAGAGATTGTTATTGCCTACCACCTAAGTCCCAGTCGTAACAGGTGAATGTGGAAAAAGTTAACATGGGTATATAGTAGGCATAAGATTATCCAGGATACGAACATATTGGTCACATGGAACTCATACATCTCTATTCAGCCTATTAGCATATACTATCAATATTAGAAATTTAACCAGTAATATATTCAGAATTTATTAACTTCCATTAAATTTATCCAGCACAAAGTTTCCAAATTATCTGTAGTGAATGTAGCAACAATATTTTCCTTTATCCATTCAAGATTGCAGGAGAAAAGGACTCTCATCCCTCATTCTGATTTCTAAGATGTTTCGGAGAAAAATAATTGTTTTAATGTAAGCCCCTGCATTCCTATCTAAATCTGAGATGCTTCGTATTAGTTAATAAATGTCATGAGGAAAACAGCCTTGCACTCTACAAACAATCTTGTAGTATAGGCAACAGGTATTCAAGCCCTTGCTTTCCACTCTCTTTCTCTCTTGAAAAAGAAGAAAGTATGAAAGCTAACCTGCTAAACTTGACTTCTGCATGGATAATCTCAACACACAGAGTTGCTGTTTACTGGTTATTAACCTATTTGTCTTCATAATTATCATTCTTAATTTGACAAATTTGTTCAATGCATGACTAGAAAAAGAGAAAAATAATCATACTTTACCTTCACAGCAGATGGTTAAAGCTAATAATTAATAAAACCATTGAGAAGAACACATAAACAAGAGCTTCAGGTTCCAACTTTCTAGAACCTTAAGAAGCACTTATGAAAACTATATCCAAACACAGATTTAAGAGAAAAAAGGGTGAGATTTAGCAGTAGCACTTGCAGCGCATTGGAATATACCTGAACCCGGTCAATTGTTCAGCTTCAAACTGATTAGGTGTCAGCATTGAAGCCACTGGTACGACCTAATGTGGAGTTTCATCAAAATGTCTAATTATTTCATCAAATTGAACTTAAATTATTGACCTTTAAATGGAGAGCTTATTGGAAAAAATAAACTACTATAGATCAAATGCAACAATGGCATGTTTTCATCCAAAAACAAACAATCCAACCCAAATACCAAATGTATGGCTTTTGATGTTGCTGAATATGAAGCATTCAAATTATGTTTTGCCAGATTTCAAAATTTAGACTCAAATTTTAAAGCAAATGATAAAGATTGGCTCTTGCAAATTGGATAGCTCACCTTCTCACGATATACAGATACTAGCTCTGGTGGAACATAAAGCTTTCCCTCATCACCCAGTACTGGATCACAAACTAGAGAATAAAAGCAAAATTTTACTTTAAATACAAGAGATAAAGTCAAATCTGAGTTGCAATGTATATCATCCCAATGGCTATAACTCCTTAAAGCTGAGTGGAGAACCAATACTCTTAGAAATTTACCAATTGAGTCGTGCACATCTACCATTGCATATCTATTTGGAATTGTGAGGAGTTGAAAATCATTGTAGATCAATTGGAATAAACAACAACATTCGCCTATATGTGCAACATATATGTTCAAGTAGATAAGTTGTTCAGTTCAAGCAAATTCATTGTATTTCTCTAAACTTCAAGAAATTTGATAAGCAAAACAAAGAGAAAAAATAAAATAAAGGCATTAAGAAAGAAGACATTATTGACCTCTCAAACTTTCATAGGACAAACTGAACAAACAATCATCTATGGGACCATGATAAATCAACCATTAACAATTCTTTTCAAGTCATTTCTAATATTAAAGATCAGGTCCAATGTCATGTCTAACAACCTGCAGCATAAGCAACTATATCGGTCTTTCACTAATTTTCTACTCGTTGATAACAAAACTGGCTTTTCATAACTTAAACATTTCTAGATATTAATCATTTCTTCATTTTCGGTTGTCATACTTGTATAACTCTTTTGCTATAACTTGCACATATGGTTTTACAGTCACAGTATCATATCACATAAGGCAGGGAAAAATTATCAAAATAAAATTAGTAAGTTGATCTTTCAATTGATGTAATGCAAAGGACCTGCCCAAGAAAGCATAGAAAGCAAAATAAAAATGCAATTATCTTCCCACTGCAATCATTTACTGACACCACATTCAGTAAGATGAAATTGTGTTTTCTGATTTCAAATAATTTACTTACCATATGTAAGGTTTGGATTTACCAAGCGAAGCTTGTTGACGACTTCCAATATAGTATTCAAAAAGGAAACTGAACCGATATAACCTGGCAAAATCAACAGAAAAGAATAACACCAAAAGTTTCCAAGTGTACATTATGTCTTGTACATCGAAACAGCTTGAATTGCTATATTTTCCAACATTTATTAAGTCAAAACTTGATATATTGCATATCTAGTAAAATTCTTCTTAGAATACTGATTTGAGTACGTTTACTAAATTATTTTTGGAAAAGACAATCAATGTGGAATCAATTAATACTGTAACACTTTGGCTGCCACACCCAATGCTACAACACCAAGGCAGTAATCATCACCATGACAGATGCTTCCATCCAAATACCTATTCATGAGTGCAAGATCCGACAGTAGAGAATGGAAGAGGGAAGAGTGGCTTTCATCATCATAAATCCACCTGTTTTACAGCATTAGAACTTGGCAGAGAATAACTATAGACTTCCCATTCAAATTATTATCTGAAAAAAGAACTCACTGAAAAAAATGTAATATATTTGTGTCTCCAATTCCTTAATGGCATTTAAGTTTGACGATATATTGTTGCATCATCTAATAACCTACATAGATCCATATAGACAATTCAAGCCAACAAAAGAATAAGAAAGAAAAAGCTACAGAAGATTTGGACCATGAACTTGGACTGATCTTCCGTACGCTATTAACTCCACCACCAAGGTGAGATATTTAATCTTCCTACTTTCCTAGTATTCTTAATCATAATAACAGTAGTTCCTTTTCTTTCTGAACTTATGTCAAACAATCCATAGTGAGAAACAAGGAACCACGATAATATGATATACCTGTTAAAAGATGAGTATAGTACAGTAAGTCATTTGCTTGAAGGCCTTCTATTAGATCCCATAGTTGTTGTCCATTCAAAACTTGGCCTTTGAAGGATGGGTACCCTGCAAAATTTAAAGATTAATCAAACATAAAGCAACGTGTTTTTACCCAGGAAATCATGCCTGAACTTATACAGATTGACAGATGACATCGCACCGTATATCAGACCTCAGATTCTGAGACTGTTTGAGTGAAGTAGTATAAGCTGCTTGCCTGTGTGGTTCGAGAATTGCACTGAATTGATTGGATCCACATCGTAGCCCAATAGTTGGAGGGGAAAGACAGCTGACTTATTGCCAACGTATCCCTGAAAGAAGAACAGCTTAACGTGTTAAGGAGAGATAGCATCTATCATAAATCTAGAATAGTGCTTATTGGAATTGCCTTTCGGCAATATAAAATTGAAATCTTCCATATAGAATGAAGAACCAAGACGACTATAATATGAACATGTCAGCTTCACTTGTGCATGCCCTGTAGGAGAAATTTAAAATAATTTCTAAAAACACACGCGGTCACGTGATATTAAAAACCTAAGGATGTTTAAAAGTTTTGTTGCAGTTATTAGGAGCCAATTTGTTTTCATTCTTGGTAAGCATCTGTTTATAAAAAATCATTTTTTACTAGACATATATATTAACTAATAATGCAGATGAGAAAATACATTTTGTTTTTTATTTTACAAATGCATCAAATATCCACAAAGAAAGGATGAGAGAAACCAGGCAACATATCAAGCCACATCAGGAACACAAAAGAATTTCTTTTGTTGATTTAAATAAAGATTTTGAAGTAATTCGGTTTCTATTTGCGGCACAGCAACACAGAACATTAAAAAGGATCTACCGCAAAATAAACATAGAAGAACGAAAAGCCTGCTATCCAACCACTACAGCAAGCCAAACAAAAGTCAACTTGCAACAAATAGAAAATATACAAATGATTACATGCAGTAATGTTCCAGCTAATTATTGGATACATTGACGGTTCATCGTTTACTATCATCTGCCAAATCTCAAGAAAGGAGGAAGAAAATTGGTGAGTAGACCAATTTGAGCTCCAGTTCAACTTCTATGCATTTGTTTCTCTTTTTCCTTTCTTTTTCTGATTTAAGTTCCTTATATCATTTTTCCCAGAAAATTGCACTTTAATCATAACTTCATATCGAAACTGAAATAAAGACATCTAAAATGCACACTAATCAAGTCAAAATACAACCACTGATGCCACAGAAGTACATGCATTTCATTAAGAAAACCAAAGGAAATAAACAATTCGCGGTCAACGAAAACACTATACTAGTTCAATATAATCATAGAAAAAAAAAAACAACTCAAATTCAATAAAATTACCAAGCAAAGACTAAAAAAAATCCCTCACTCCATTTTTTCTTAAACAAAAAATCAATCGAAAGAAGCAAGCACCTGAACTGTATGAGATTGAATGCTGAGAACACGACCGGTCTCAGAAGGAATAGCTACAGACAAGATTGGAGGCGCCATCACGGAGCTTATCGACCTTCAAATTTCAATGAAAATCAAATAGAAGAAAAACAATCTCCGAAATTAAGAAATGAAAATCAAAACCACTGCAAGGATAAAATACCTGCAAGCGTGAGATTCAAAAGCAACTCCAATCTGATGGCAGCTATTAAAAAATGACCTTAGCATAGAAGACCGAGCAACCATGTGCGTAACCGAAGATTGATGGAATCCATTTGACCTGACTTGGTATTTATATGGAAAGATGCTTCGTTCTTAAATTTACAAATTTAGGACTGGAGATCGATGAGGTTACGTGACCATGGGCAGTAAATTTTTGGAGAAAGTAAGGGTATTTTGAAGAATGCGCTTCTTGAGTGGGGCCGCAATGTGATTGTATTCTAACTGCTAAAGTGCTCTTTGTCAAAATAACCCAAGAAATGGGAAAAACTGAAAAAAAGGATGAGACCCGAAAGCCATCGG
>CANXYI011350006.1:0-11525 GCA_948208565.1 Hura crepitans | reverse complement strand
TTGTCCGTGTGTTTAATATATATGTGTGTGTGTGTGTGTGTGTGAGCTTATATGAGTGTCACACATAAGATAACAATTTCATCTTCTTCCTCCCTTAGGAGTGGCTAATGCCACACCCTCTATTAAAGCCCTCCCCTTTTTTGCTTTAAATACCCTGAAAACACACGAGAAACCCCCTCGAATATTATACTCAAATCGATCCTCATCGCATCTAGATTCTTACTTTGGTATTTATCTATGAGAAAATGAGATTTTTGGGGAAAAAGAGAGATTTTGAAAGTTAGGTTTTGGAAATCTAAAAGCAAGGTAAGCATATTTTTGGGGTTTTAATATTTTTATATGATATTACAGGTGCTCAAAATTACGATACAAGTGTTGTTTTCGAGTTTTGAGTTGTGTAGATTTTTCTATCAATTTTTATAACCTATTTCCTATTATAGAATGTATATTAAGTGGAAAAGAGGCAATCTAAAGGCAAAGAAAAGCTATAAAGTGATATTCAAGACACCGAGAAGCTGTTTTGTAAGTGTATTTGATAAAATATGTGTACACTTTGCATGTTTGTGCATTTCAAGTTTGTATACCTATTATAGAACTTGTTAGTTTAGTAGCATAAATGGTCATAAATTAATTGTGATTGTATAATAAGGTTTAAAGAATGTAAATAAGTGAAAATATTAGAGAAATGATAGTAAAATAATCATATGGAAGAACTATACACTTGGTTGAATGATATATGTATAAAAGGTAAAATGGTAATTTAAGGAAATATGGTTAAAATATGTATAACTAAGCTACATTTGGATGATTAATCATACTAGTATGATGTCTAATGGAAAGGAATGCCATATGTAGTAAATGAGGTAAATTATACATGTGTTGTGTGTATACATTTTGTGTGTGCATGTATAGGTTACATACGAGATGTGATGAAACATAAGTTGCAATGTACAAATAATTGTGATGTCGACTTTGATTGTGGAACATGAATTTTCAATGAAAAACATATGTCAATCATATTGGTATTAATGATATAAAGAAAGATATGATTATGATCACATATTATACATACATATTGTATAATGTAAAAGCGTATAAAGTAAAGTATTGATAGCCTATATGTGTTAGACAACCTACTAGATAGGTTGACCGACCAACTAGAGAGTTAGTAGCTACTAGACAATTTGTATTATTTTTTATGGGTGTGACTGTCATTAGGTCCATTTGGGCCACCACATATACACATGTTGTGTATTGTTATAATCCATTTTATATTGATATATCATGATGATTTATGCAAGTATAACAGAATCACTGCACATAATTTTATACAGGTGCAACTGCCAGCAAGTTCAATAGAACACTACATAATTATGATATCTCGTTATGCTAGTGTAACAATCATTAAGTCCAAAATATAGGCCACTACATATTATGATCATGATGTCTAGTAAGTAAAGGAAAATTGTGTGCATTATAAAATGAATAAAAGGCTCGATAAACATAAAATGAGAATATATATATATATTATGACTAGATTAAGGTAATGTGACAAGTATAAGCAGGTAAACAACAACCATAATAATGTGTGTGCATTTAGTATGTTATAACTTTACATGGCATTACATGCTTAATGTGAATTTGTGTGCATATATGTGTAAGCTTATTTTATTGAATACACCACTTAGCTTTATGCTTAACACATTATATTTTTTGATGCGTAAGTAGTAGATAGATAGCTTCAGCCAACCCTAACACCAATAGTGCAGTGCAGTGAAGTTTGTCACAAGTGTTTTAGTATATTTTTTATTTTATTGTGTGATGTAATAATATATGTAGTCAGCACTCATATGTAAATATAATAGGACTAGAATATTATGGTATGTATTATCCATTATGTCATATTATGATGTAAACTTATATTACACAGGTTATGATATTATAACTGGTATGTATATGGATGTGAATGCATAATGTGATATGACAACTTAGGATATTGAGATGAAATGAGGATAAAAGGGTCCAAGAAGTTGGTTAGTGGTTGAGATGATGTAGAAGTGTTATTTTTTACATGTTTTATGTTGGGATATGTCATCATACAGCTATTTATGTTGCCAAAATTTTGTTGGAATAAAACTATTATGATAATATGTATAATTTCCATATAAAAGGGTTTTGAGAAGATAATGGTAAAGTTAATATAAGTTAGTTTTCATATCATCTCTTATTTGAATTGGTAATAGTTCAGGTAAGAGGTGTCACAATATGGCACTTATCTTTTGGATTTAGTCACCAGGTCAAGGGAGGGGTGTTACTCTAAATTTTCTTTGTCATATCCCTAGTGTTTGGCTCTAGTTTCATTTTACTTTGACGAAAGGGATTCTTCAACTTATAACATTTGTAAGGAGTTATTCAAGGATTTAGGCCCTCTTTATGCAATAAAATTTTCATATTAGAGAGCACCACCTATTTAGGATTTATTGATTACCCTTCTAATTACTAATATTTAAGATATAAAGATGATCATTTTGAAACCCTTTTTTGTGAATTGGGATTGGTATCAAACTTAATGTTGGTGTGAAAAAGGGTTTTTAAAGGCATAGTTGGCACTACCACCTCGATTTTACTTTATGGATTATTCTGATTGCTTGTATTAAGAACTTGGCACAAAAGATAGAAGGCGAAGTTTTATTTATTCATGAAGATTAACTAGAAATTTGATGCAAGGTTTTAGTTAGAGTCTTTAGGGTTTCAAGATCTTTAAACTTTTCAATAGCTATCCAAGAAAGGATTTGTAAGGCCTAAACTGTAAGGATAAGAGAAAAAAGTTATGGGTGATGATAATGGAAGATAATGAATGATGAAAGTGGAAAGATATTTGTGTTTGTTTAAGAGGAGAAAAATTTAAAGCATTAGATTCCTTGGATCTTTTTAGGCTAGGATTGGTAAGATGCTAATTGGGTTAAAATTTTAACCTTATAGATATAGCTTGTTTACCAGTCTCTCCTTTTCAATCTTTTTAACCTACTTTATCCTCATTTTCTTAAGTTTCTTTAGTTCAGTAGTTGAGTATGGGATAGACTTCTCTTTTTGTTTATTTTATATTTTTTTCTTCTTCTTTCTTTTTTATTTTATTTTTTCTCTTCCCTCTTATCAAAGGCTATAAAAAACACGATCCAAGATATTTACATATGCCAAGACTAAACAAAGTAGTCATAATTGAATTAACATGATAAATGCAATAATTATCAATATGTATGTTATCACTTGGCAAAACATCATACAAGGAAAATGAAGGTGGGAATGTTTCATTGAAAAGACAACAGGTGAAGTTTTTGAATTCTAAAATATGTTCAAAAGTATAAAACACTTTCAAAGAAATAAAAGAAAAGTCAAGGTATAGGCTTAAAGCTTCCTTGTGATCAGTAGCTGGTAAGCAAAGTTTAATCTCTTTTGGTAAGCACCTAAATGGTAGCATGAAGCAACCAACATTCATCTATATGATGGCTTGTATGCTAGTGATATTCATATAAGAGAACAAAGTGGTGTCCAAGCTTATTTTAGCTTTTAGCAAGTTAAAAGAGTAGTAGTCGTAGCTTTCCTTCCAATATTAACTTCTTAAAATGCCATGACAAGGGTGTAACCAAGTTGAGGTGACCTTTATTGCCAAATAATAAGGCATTAGTGGAGCTAGGTCTAGTATTGGTAAGGTGGGGCTTTTTCTTTCTTAGATACTCCTTCTTTATTTCATGACTCTTAAGATAATGAGCTTAAGCACTATATCAACTATGGCTTGATTGATAGCTTGTAGTACTTCATGCTTAAAAACTATAAGAGCCTCAAAGAAATCTCTACATGTGAGGGGAGCATCTTGTATGGTCTGATCTCTTATTCTGACTTCAAGAATATTTTTAGCCAAAGCGACTGAGGTATTTGTTAGCATTCTTTGCCTAAAGTGATCCAAGGCATCAGCTAATTCCTTTTAGGACATGGGGGTATTTTGGTTATCAGCTATGGTTTGGATTGAAGTTAGATGATTCTTGATAATGAAATAAGGGAATTTATCAGCTGGTGAGTCACCAAAAAAAGTTTGCCAGTGCTAGCCAATAATTGGTCTCTGATGTCAATCAACCACAAAAGGGTTAGTACGATGCATGATAAAGATTTATTTGTGATAAATGTATGCATGTGTGCATGATATATAACATAAACAAATGCATACAAGTCACCTTCCAACCTTATTTCTCCCACACATGCAGTCTACCCATAACTATCCTAGATGGACTTTATTCAAGCATTAATAAGGAATCCAAGAACATAAATGGTGCCTAATTTCAAACAAACAGCATAACACTCTTTATTCTAAGCATACAAGAGGGTTTGGTAATTGTTATTGGATGAATTCCATCCATTTCAAGACAAAAATTAATTTAATATGGCCCAATAACAAAAGGCCTAATAGTTCAAACATTGTCTTTTAAGAAAGAATGAAATTCATTTCATAACAATAGTCTATGTTACATACAATGCAAATTATAATAGTATCCTAAGGGGAAGTATATATAGGCTATTTATATGAGACTACAGTGTAGTCCATTCTCCAAGTCATTAGCCTCTAAATAGGGTTTGTCCTAATAAGTCTTTCCAACCATGGGTGATAACAACCTATTGATTTACCATTTAGGTACAAGGCATAGAGTGGTGATTATCAACCCTAATAGTCCACCGAATTGGTTGACAATAGCTTTATTCTTTAGAATGCCACTAGGGGTAAAAAGAGATGCCTAACTTACTCTAAGGCTCTAACATGATATGAAATTTTGGAAAGTGATAAACCTTAGAACTAGTGATTCAACCAATATTAATTATAGGGCACTTTCAAAGCAAATTCTCATAAGGGACTCCCCCATGAAGTCGCCGACTAGAGGCAACTCAATCATGGGCATAGTCTAGACTAGAACAGGCCTCCAGAAGGCATGTTCCAAATTTAATACAAGGATGAGAGCTTGAACGTCCTTAATAAGGTGGTTTACCTAGTGGTGAGTGTGAGTTGCCACTTGGGTAGTTAGTCCGAGAAGTAAATCAAAGAAATTTTAGGTTTGAGAATTCCCTCTTATTCATACCCACCATATAATACATGCTTTCATCTTGATGGTTATAGTTTTTATCAATTCCCTTCAATCACATTATTATTGTGATTAATATAAACATTTATGCACATCAAAAAGTGATTAAGATTAAAGAAAATAAAAATATCATACATCAAACAATAAACGTAACATACGTGAAATCAAGAACATTGATCTAAAATCATTTTGTTGGATAGATAAAATATTAGATCTAAAAAATGATTTATTAAAAATGGTCATTTTATTTATTAATATTTTTTCTAAAGATTTATGGAACTTTGGTTTCAAAGCCATTTTTATTAGGTAAAAAACACTTCACTCTTATTTAGATAAAACCATTTTATTTATTGGAACATTGGTTCCAAGTTAATTTTATTAATTAAACACTTTTATTAAATAAAATCCTTTTTATTTGAAAACTTTTACCTATTTAATTTTTCAAATAATTTTGAGATTGAAGGACATTGGTCGTTAAAACATGCCATTTAAAACTTTTGTTTAAGAAAAACCTTTTTTATCAAATTAAATCATCTTTTTGATTTATTGGAATATTGGTTTTAGAAAATCATTTTATTTAATTCTTTTTATTTAATTAAGATCCCTATTTTTGCATAAAATTTTATTCTTTTAATTTGAATAATTTTGGGTAAAAGGACTTTGGTCTTCAAAATATGTTAATTAAAACATCTATTAATTAAAACACATCATTTTTATCAAATTAAAATAATTTTGGGTATTTAAGGATGTTGGTCCCAAAAATTTTATTTTTATGCAATTAGACTCTTATTTTCTATAAAATAATTTATGTGACTTTAATTTTTAATCGGACCAAAAATCATTTTAATTACTTATTACAATATTCATGGAATTACACAGGAAAATATTTCAAATGATTACAGCTGAAAATTCTACTACAACTATTTTAAAAAGCTGAAAGAAAAATTAATGACAAACCAATAGAACGATAAAAATACATAAAAATAAATCTTCCAAAGCTTTTCCTAACCTCTTATAGAACCAAAAAAAAATCATTAAATATGGTTAAGATAATAAACTACTAGTCCAAAAAATTTTAGGCACAAAAAGGTAATTTTGACTCAAACAATTGGGCCATTTGAACCAAAAAAATACCGAACCCAAAAAGTAGTGTCTTGGACACAAAAGTGGGCAAAAATATTATTTTATTGTGCCCATTTTTACATCTTCATGAACAAAACACAATGAAAATAAACATCTTATTAAAAATAAATATCAAACTCTAAAAAGAATAAATTAAATCAACACATAAATATATAAACAAATAACCAAGAATAAATAAAATCAGCATCATTAAAATGGGCATGGAACTCAAAAATGACCATCAAGATGAGCACATGAAAATCAATATCAAATGAACATAAAACCATGAATCAAACACATAACATAAAAATCACACAAAAACATAAATAATAAAATAAAAAGAATAATAAATCCATATATATGTACTTAGAAATAAAGGAATAAATCATCCCTAAAAATGATTAGAGTCCTCAAATGGATTTGTCAAAATCATCATTTTTCATTGGGAATCATAAATTAGAAAGAAAGGATACAAAAATAATATGAGAAGAAAATGAAAAAAAAACAAATGCACATAGATTAATGATTAAATTAATGAACAAAAAAATGAATAAACGGCATAAATAGAAAAGATATGCCCTTTATAATAGAGTAGAGCCAACAAAATGGGTCTTGCAAAGCTCTATTTTCATAGAGGATCATGAACCTTAAAAAAAAAGAAAAAAAGCTAAAAGAAATTAAAGAAAAATAAATCAAGAACACGAAAAATGGAGATTAAAGGGAGAAAAAGAGAGGCCTTTATAGACATAGAGTCAAAGATGCTTCTTAGTTTAGAGGGTTTCTAATGATGAAGCCTGCAGATGCCGAATGTTCTAAAGAGATATAAGGGGAGACCCACCAACCAAGGAAAACACCCCAAAGATAGAACCTAAACCACCTTCAAAATGCCTATAGGAGACACCCAATGGACATCCTATGATGTCTACATAGACTACATTTAAATGAATAACAAGTCTATATGGACCTAATTAACATAGAGGCTATCTGCATACGTACAGCTTTCATTCCATAAGGCCCAAGTCTATATGGACCTATAAACTAATCTGTGCAGACTAAGTGCATAAGTTCATATGGACTAGACGAAACAAAGGTACCCCAAGACCACCTACTAAAAGGCTAAAGTGACATATGGGGACCATAGGCAATTTTCTGAAAGGGGCTACAAAAGTTGATCTAGGGAGAAAAAAGGGGACTCTTTTACATTTCTTGAAAAAGGGAAAGGGAGAAAACTATAAGTGGTGTCTTTTTCCCTTCTCACCATCACCAAAAAGATAAAACACCTAAAACCTCCATAGCTAACCTTAAAACCTTGAAAAAAGCCACCATTTTTTAAGCTTAAAGGAGTAAAACTTCATATCTCTTGAAAGAATCCTCCATCTTGTGGTATATACTTAAGGAAACCTTTATATGGGGCTCTTTTCCTTCTTCTTTGTCTTATATCTTACCGTTTTTACTTTTATTGTTGGTTTTCTCTCTTTTTTCTAAGTTTTCTTTTTCTTTTCCATGAGGTCTAGGACCTTCAATGAAAATAAAGTGTTAAAGGACCTATTTTGATAGGCCTACTCAATTAGAGAGGAGAGACCATCATTATTTTCATTTTTAATAGGTGTTCTTTATTATCTATCTGATGAAAAGTCTATGCAAACCTTTTCTTGTAAGGGTTAGAATCCGCACGGACCTATTTTCCAAAAGCTCGCCTAACACATGGTCTACGTAGACCTACATTAGAGACTATATTTACCTTCTTTTCTATTATTTGTATTTTCTTTTTGGAGTCTAGGATCCTCTATGAAAAAGAGGTATTAAAAAACCCATTTTGATGAGCCTATCCTCTTAGAAAGGGAGCTCACTCCTATGTTCTTCTAGCCATGCTTTGCTCTTTTCCTTATTCATTTTTAACTATTTGCTTTCATATATACATCTTTTTTACTCTTTTATTTATTTGCTTTTAGTTATTCACTCTCATACATATACCTCTTTTGTTGCACTGTGCTTTTGTTTGTGTGAAATATTATTTTAGATACTTTTTCCTTTACCCTTTTCTAGCCATAAGGATATATCCGTGCAAACTATTTCTTAGGGAAGTTTAAATTTGCACAAACATATCTTTGTGCCTACAGCCTATTATCTTGCGTCTATGCAAACATATATTCTATGCATAGTTATTTGTTCATCTTGTTTCATTCGTGCGGTTCTATGGTGACTTTAAGTCCATGCGAATTTACTTTTTATATGCCTTTAAGTTTATATGGACATTTATAGGTTCTAGCAAGATTGTTTCCCTTTTCCCTTTTTTTTATTTTGGGTTTGTAATTAATTATTTTATCCTTTTTAGATCTTTTGTAGGAGGACTTTCAATTGTAATTATTCTGAATATTTTCCTATACAATTCCATGTATGATGTAACAGGTAGATTAAAATGATTTTTAATTCAATTAAAGAATCAAAGTCATACTAAAATGTTTTATAGAAATAAGGGTTTTAAGACCAAGTCTCTAATTGCTTATAACTATTTTAATTCGATAAAGTAATAATCTTCCAAAGAATAAATGTGTTAATTTGAGCAATATTAGGGACCAAGATCTTTTTCCCAAAGTTTGTAAATTTGATAAATAGGTGTCCAATAAAATGATTTTAGACCAATGTCCCCATAATAATAAATTGGTCCAATTTTATATATGTTAGATGTACAAAGTTCTATTTATTTTGATATGTAATATCTTGTTTGCTTTAATTTTAATTTGCACACCCTTGGGTGTAAAGGTGTTTATTTGGATCACAATAATCGCAAGCTTGAGGTATTTGATAAAAATTAGAATTATCGAGGTAAAAATCGATATTAAAAGTGGACATGAATAAGAGCAAATTCCTAAACATCAAAATCTCTTTGGTTTACTTCCTGGATTAACCACCCGAGTGGCAACTCACACTCACCAATAAGTAAACCACCTTATGGAGGGACATTTACACATGTTGATATATAGATATCACCCCATCTCTTATAAGGGTTTCCTCAAGGATATACCTCAAAAATGGAAATTCTCTAAGTGTTATAGGATTAGGCCTTTAAAATCCCAGCAAAATCTTCCATTTTTAAGCTCCTCAAAAGAGTTTTAATGGATGTTTTTAATGGGTATCTTTTTTGGTGTGTTTTTTTGTATAGGGAAAAGAGAGGAAGAAGATAAAGTGGAAAATGAGTTCTACTTTTCTTTTCTTATTATTGCCTTTAATCTCCTTTCTCTCTTGTCAAAAATGTTGTCTTTTTTAAGAAAAAAAGGGCACATTAAATAAAAGTGAGGCCCATAAATGGTCCCCCTTTAAAATTAAAATAAAATAAAAAAGGAAAAAGAAAAAATTATGGACCCATAAATGGTCCCCCTTTAAAAAATGTTTTAGTTTAAATATATGTGCATATAAATAAAAAAAATTTATAAGGCCTATAAATGGTCTCCACAATTCACTAATAAGATGCAATGAAGTAGTTATATAGATGATAGCCATGTGACAATCCCAGATGGACTATTTTTTTTTCAAAGTATTTTGCTTAGTTTGTATGATTTCTCTTAGATCACTTGAGAATTATCCAATTTTTGAGAATTTCATCATTGAAAATCCTTGAAACTAGGAAGCGTCTCAAATCCTTATGTCTACACTTGTCATAACATAACATGTAGCCTCAAGCCCAATCATAATGTAACATAAGGCATTAAATGTCACATTATCATAAATAGCATTACTGCATAACCCTACTTGCCATGCCAAAGTTATCCTATCCTAGATTCTTACAAGCTAGCATTATGTTCTTTTTAATTTGATTGTCTATTTTTTTTCAATTTAATTCTCTTGAATTAGCATAATAATTGTCATCTTATTGCTTACATAGAGTAGCTCATTATATTAAATGTATATACACCATAATGTATAACAACCTTTAACTTATGTACACATCCACCATGATATCTCCTCCAATTTCTAGTGAACAAAAATTAAAGTCAAGTGCTTAATTATTAAGTTACTTAGAAGTCCTTTTGAGTTGTGGTTTCATATATGTGAAGGTCTCCTTTATTCGTTATATTAAATTAGCCTTAGAGTTCTTATGAGCATTCATGACAACTTAATCATACATCCTTAATTAACATTTGAGTCATAAGGAAATTCATAATTTGTTTGCTTACATACATTTTAAGTCAATTATCAATTACACCTAGCACTTCATCTCTAAGCAAAATTTTTATTAGTCTCTCTTGTTGTGCTTAGTAAACCAATTTATTTGTCTATTAGGCATCTAGGCTTCTCAAACATCACAACTCTCCCCTATTTAGGCTATTTCATCCTTAAAATAAAAATGCATACCCCAAGTGAATAAATTAAGGATTTCGCTACATCCTTGCTTCCTTTGTTCCCTATGTCATCTCTCATGCCTTGTGATTTTTCAAAGCATCATTGCTAGGGAATTCTCTTATTTTTTTTAACTTTCTATCTTCCCTTACTAAAATTGTTGCAAATTCTTCTTCATATACTAAGTTTGATTGCATTCCTTTCTCATCTACCAAAATTATATGTGAGGGATCGAATCTAAACTTCCTCAGTATTAGACATATGAAACATATCATGAATTCTATCTAACTCTAGTGGTAAGGCCAACTTATAATATACTGGACCATCTTGCTTTATGGTTTCGTAAAGTCCAGCATACCTTGGACTTAACTTCCCTTCCTACCAAATATAAGAAATTTCTTTCATAGAAGTGTTTGGGAACACTTTATCCTCGATTTAACATTTAATATCTTTCCTCTAAAGATCAATAAAAGACCTTTATCTATACACTACTTCTTCAGTTTATCTCTTTTGATTCTTATCTTGCCTTTAGCTTGTCTAATCAATTCTAACCCTTTTAAATTGTTTTACTCAACTCTATCTAACAAAGTGATGTCATGTAATTCTCACCATACAGTACTTCATATAGAGTCTTCTTCCACCATGTTTGCTAGTTACTACTATAGATAAACTCAACCAAAGGAAAGTATATTCCAAGCCTTTTCTAAATTCCATGGCATATCCATTATACATATTTTGCAATACCTAAGCTACTCTTTCTATTTGGCCACCCATCTAAGGATGAAGAGTTCTATTGAATTTCAACTTAATATCTAAAACCTCATTCAACTCCTACCTAAAATTTGGGAGTAAAGTTTGTATCCCTATCTGGTATAATAAAGATAAGTAACCTATGTGGTCATACTATCTCATTGGTATACAATTCTACTAACTTGTCTA
>CANXYI011349922.1:0-12360 GCA_948208565.1 Hura crepitans | reverse complement strand
GATGTGTATGTCATACATGTGGTGGATATCATGTAAAAGCATGTCATGAACAAGCAAGATAAACTTATCATGAGTATATGACACATATATGATAAGACAAGTAAAGTATAATATCAAGTATTGTAATAAGAAATTACATGCATGTGGCTAGTATATGCATGATGTGAAAATACCTAACAGGAATGACATAGTATAAATGAATTAGAAACTTGTGTCAACATTGATATACTTAAACTATGAGAGCTTGAGATAAAATACATGTGTATAACTAATTGATAAGAAACCTTTAAGTGTCTATGCATACAATAGAGTCTTTGTCTTGATATACGCATCCATGTTAAATGTTGTACGAACCATAGTGGTGATATACTTTAGATGCATACTTGACGATACTTATATGAATAGGGTACTAATAGAGCTATTTGCCTTATGTGCAGGTTATGGGGGAATGCTGAGGTGGACATCTAGGTAGCATAGTCTTGATAATAATCCTAACATGTATTGAGCCCAAGGAAATTGTCTAATGTGATTTAGGGATATTAAGTATACATGTGTGTGTGTTTGTGTGAGTCATGTTCATGAACATAAATAGGTGGCATGTACATAGGAAAAATAACTTAGGTTTGCATGCAAGTTGATGTTGTAGTAGCTGTGAAATATGTGGCTATGGCTGGCTATTTTCTATATACATCTCTAAAATAATAATTGTAAGGTAAAATAGTGTGTGTTAAAGACTATGTGTGCATGAGTTTATGCATGACTTTGCAGTAGTGTTAATGTTATATTGGTTTAAAATTGTCCAGTTTGAGGCATGAGCCTCTGATAAATGATGTCCCTTAGGAAAGATGAAGCTTAAGAGTGAAGATTAGGAGGTATATCTATATTAGAAGTGCTTTCTCACAAGTCAATTTTTTTGGATAAACCTCCGAACAGCTGTTATATTGTCGAAATTTTAGCTGAATTTACTAGTTTAGTTAAACTATAAATCATAACCCTATAGCTTAAGTATGAACTCATATGATGGCACTTTCACTTGGATAGCTAGTTGTGTCAGAAAATAGGGATGAAGTGTTACACTATTGCTACAAATGCATGTTACACTGTTGCTACAAACACACATATTTTGAATTTAGCCAACATACTTTTCCCTATGAAATTTTTGCTAAATCAAATTTTTTCCTCTATCCAAGAGCAAAACATTATATTCCACATCTATTTTTGTATTATTCCATACATTTGTAAAAAAATTGCTTTCAAAGAATAAATAGTTATAGGTAACTGTTTTAGGTTTTTCCTTACATAAACAACATATTGCATCTTGCATAAGGCCCCATCAAATTAGTTTACTCTTCACAGCCAGTCATATTTTATGGCAAGCTAGAAAATGAAGCTATGTCTAGGGATGAGTTTTGGGTTCGATTTGAGTTTCCACTAGCTCACTTCTCTACCTTTGCTACTAAGCTCATTCTAAGCAAACATACTTAAAAAAAGTACCAATTGTTTAAGGCACCCATAGAATTTATCCACTTCTTCAGTATTGTCATTCACCTTTTTAATAGCATTCTATGCATTCAAAGTCAAATCATAAAAGGGGTATAGTAAACACCATCATTCATTTCTATAAAGGTTTTTAACAATGGTAGATTTCTTTACATCTATGTCTTTAATGCAAATATTTGGAAACATCTCAACAATAGCTTTTCCATTTACCTAAGGATGAAACCAAAAAGAAAATTTCTTTTGAACCCCTATTTTATAGTAGAATAATTCTTTAATCTCACTCTTTATTTTTAGAATATTGTGCCAAACCCAACTAGCATCAAGTGGTTTTGTTGCCCTTCAAGAACTAAGCTTTTTAAGTTTCATTTGATTCACTAATGTAGCCTACAAAGAGGTCTTAGAAGTGAGTAAATTACATACTTGCTTACCCGCAATAGGTTTATTCTAAGAAGCAAGGTCTTTTACCTAAGCCTCTTTTATTCTTTGGTGAACAAATATCATTCCAATCAATTAGAGCTCTCCCCTTCCCTTCATTACCTTTCCATGGATAATTTCTGCATATGTCGTTAATCTCTTTCAAAATAGATTTCATTACCTTTCCATAAATATTTTCTACATATGTTGTTATTCTCTTTCAAGATAGATTTCGATAGCATGAAGATTGTGCACTAGAAATCATGCATACTTCTTAGAACTATATTAATCAATTATAATATACCAGTATAAGAAAGAAATTTTACTGCCCACATGTTCACGTAAGCCTTAATTGTAACGCCTTGCAAATATGGCCTAAACCAAAATGATAAAATGATTAATTTGTATGTGTGTGCATGGAAAATAATAAAAATATTTTTGAGATTTTAAAATAAATAAATATTTTTATATTAAATTTAGATTTTATGCATTTGAGGTTATAATTGCATAAAATAATTTTTATGAGGACTGTAAATGAAATTTGATTATAAATCGATGAGGACTATTAGATTCGGATTAAGTGATTTAATATAAGCCATTGATCTTATAGGGTATAAATAGCTCAATTCCTACTTACAGTTAACTAAAAAGAAACTATACATCGTTTCTTTTTTTCTCTTGGCCTCATGTTACAGAAAACATCTTTTGTGCATCTTTTGCAAGGTAATCTGCTCAAAACCACCACTTAATTTGTGCATTCAATTATTTTTTGCATCTAAGTGTGTTCTTATGTGTATGTGCTATGATTTGTGCTTGGGTTTCCACGGTTAAAAAAGGAGGGGAAAAGGCGAGGAAAAGGAAGGCCAAGGGAAAGGCGATTATTAAAGCTTAATGCATTCAGACTGTTTAGCAACTTGTTTTGACAGTATGTGTACAAACAATTTCGATTTTTCCTTTGCATTTTTGCACAAATTGCTAGATTAGGTTTTTTTGTAGTGTTTTGCTTAAATGTTGATTAAATTTGATAATGGTTATGTGTAATTGATCATGATAATTGTTAGAAATATATTAGAATTGATGTATGTTAGATTAGACTTGATTTGGAAATGGATTGGTATGATTTTGAGTTGAAAATTTGCAAGTTGGCTATTGGTTTTTTGGTCAAATTTTGTGTTGAATTTTACAACAGATTAGGCCTCACAGTCGGGACCTATTATTGGTCACACCTATAACCCTTTGGCCAAAAATCATCGATTCTAGACAAAATACGCAGGTATGGTTATGACCCATAAAGGGTTATGCCTGTGACTCCTTTTTGATAACATATGAATTTTGTCTTTCTTTTTCAAAACTTAATATTTTTTAACCCATTTTCAACCTAATTTCTATGATGACTTTGCATGATATTTGAGATAGATGATGAATAGATTTTTGGCATAAATGAGATATGATTTTGAGTTGAAATAAAGATGCACGAGATGAGAGGTTACATGCTAAAATAATTAAAAATGGATTTAATTTGTTGAATTAATGTTGTGATGAGTTTTATTGAAATGAATGAGTTTATATTGCTATGTGGGATAAGGATCTTATATACTAGATTTAATATGATGTGATATGACATGCAATAAGACTAGTGGATGCTTTAAGTGTGGGGAACTGACCATAGACTTAGGGATTGCCCTAAGAGGATTGAGGAGCAAGAAAAATAGATGCAAGGTACCAAGGCTATTGCACCTATAGGAAAAAGGCCTGGGAGATAGGAGATCACCATAATAGTACAGTGAGTAACTTCTGAGATGGTGTGGAGACTATATCATTATATAGAATATCACCATACACCTAATGTGATCATTGGTACTCTTTCTCTCTTTGATAACTTTATGCATGCATTGATAGATATAGGATCAACGCATTCATGCATTTGCACTAATTTGACACATAATTGGAGTCTAGAATCTAAACACCTTGAGCATGATATATAAGTAAGCAACCTTTTAGGGCATAATGTGATTGTGAATATAACATTTAAGGATTGTTCTATGAGATATCAGGAGTGTGAGTTTGTGGCTAATCTGATTGAGCTTCCTTTTGATGAGTTTAATGTAATCCTAGGTATGCATTGGTTGTATAAACATCAGGCTATGGTAGATTATAAGCTTAAGATTACCTTTAGGACTTTTGATAGTGAGGATGTGACTAATATGGTTAAGAGGTTAGATTTCCTCTCCAATGTGATTGCCATTACAGTAGCCAGAAAGTTAGTGAAAAAAGGGTGTCAAGCCTATTTAGCCCATTTTAAGGGACATGAGCAATGTTAAACCTAGTATTGAGGATATAAATACTATGTGTGAGTTCTAAAATGTGTTTCCTAAGGAGTTGCCTAAAATACCACTTGAAAAGGAAATACAGTTTGCCATTGAAGTTTTGCCTAGTGTTTTACTTATGTCTATAGCATCATATAGAATAATACCTCTAAAACTTTAAGAGTTGAAGATTCAATTGCAAGAACTCCTAGATAAGGGCTTTATATGCCCTAGTGTGTTTTCTTATAGAACACCAATTCTGGTTGTAAAGAAGAAAGATGGGACTATGAGGTTGTGCATGAATTATAGACAACTGAATAAGTTGATTATGAAGAATAAGTATACTGTCCCTATGATACATTATTTGTTTGATCAATTAAAAGGAGCAAGAGTATTTTCTAAAATTGACTTGAGGTCTAGGTATTATCAATTAAAGGTGAAAGACGTGAATATGCGTAAGACAACCTTTAAAATGAGATATAGGCATTATAAGTTTCTAGTGATGCCTTTTGGATTGACTAATGCACTTGCTACATTTATAGACCTTATGAATTAGGTCTTTCATCCATATCTAGATCGGTTTGTAGTGGTTTTCACTGATGACACATTAGTATACTCTAAGAATAAGGAAGAGCAAGATAAGCATTTGAGGTTGGTATTGTAGACGTTGAGGGAGAAATAGTTGTATGCCAAGTTTAGCAAGTGTGATTTTTGGCTTGATGAAGTAGCTTTTTTTAGTCATGTAATATTAGCTAATAGGGTGAGAGTAGACCTTAAAAAGGTTTAAGCTTTGATGAATTGGAATCCACCTAAGAATGCTATTAAAGTTAGAAGTTGTTTAGGTTTGGTAGGATATTATAAGCACTTTTTGAAGGGCTTTTCCCTTATAGCATCTCCTTTTGCCAAGTTATTGCAAAAAAAAAAAAAATGCTAAGTTTGAGTGGAGCAATACGT
Organism: Hura crepitans; assembly: GCA_948208565.1. Classification (NCBI taxonomy): domain Eukaryota; kingdom Viridiplantae; phylum Streptophyta; class Magnoliopsida; order Malpighiales; family Euphorbiaceae; genus Hura; species Hura crepitans. The sequence goes on along the minus strand of CANXYI011349922.1, from coordinate 7,186 downwards.
TTTGGGTGAGTTTTAAGAAGTTTAAAAAGATGTTGACTCAATCTCCTATTCTCACACAATTAGAGTTTGGGAAAGACTATGTGATTCACAATGATACATCTCACAATGACCTTTGGTGTGTGTTAACGCAAGAGGGTAAGGTAGTAGCTTATGCTTCTAAATAGCTTAATCCATATGAGAAGAACTATCCTACCTATGACCTTGAGTAAGTAGCGATTATATTTGCACTGAAGATTTGGAGCCACTACCTTTGTAGTGAGATGTGTTTCATATATATAGATCACAAAAGCCTTAAATATTTGCCCACTTAGAAAGAGCTCAACTTGGGGTAAAGGCAATGGATGGAGTTGCTTAAGGATTACGATTGTGTAATCGACTACTATCTTGGTAAAGCTAATGTTGAAGCAGATGCCTTAAGTAGAAAGTCTCTGGCAGGTACAACTTTTACTAGAATTTATATTTTGTTGATTATATGTTTTTACTGGAGTCTCTTATAAGCGTGTGGCATGATGCTGAGTTGAAAGTTTTATTCTAGATAAGGTCTACAATAACTTGTATGTTATGCACCCAAGTAGTATAAAGATGTACCGGAATCTAAAAGCCCACTTTTGGTGGTTAGGTATGAAGAGAGACATAATGGAATATATGACTAAGTGTTTGAAATGTCAGTAAGTTAAAGCTGAACACCAAGTTCTTTCGAGTTTGCTCTAACCTTTAGTAATACTTGAAAATGGGATAAGATCACTATGGATTTTGTGGTTGGCCTTCTGTTGACTCAGAAGAAGCATGATGTAGTGTGGGTAATAGTTAATATATTTACTAAGTTGATTTATTTCCTACTAGTAAGGACCGACTACTCTTTGGAGCAATTAGCTGAGATGTATGTGTAAGAGATAGTTTGGTTGCATGGAGTGCCTACCTTAATTCTGTTTAATAGAGATATGAGGTTTACCTCAAGGTTTTAGAAGAAGTTGCATAAGGCTAAACTTCATTACTGCTTTCCATCCATAAACAGATGGCCAGTTGGAATGAGTAATTCAAGTAATATATAAAAACATATGAGTTTGTTGTCTTTGTTGTATGAGTGATGTGATGTGGTATATTCAGGTGCTTGAGGACATGTTAAGGAGTTGTGTTACTGATGGAATTTGCTTATAATAGTAGCTATCAAAGGACTATTATGATGGCTTCTTATGAGGCATTTTATGGCAAAAAGTGCAGAACGCCTATGTGTTAGATTGAGTTGAGTGAAGATAAGGTGCTTATATTAGACTGCATTCGACAAATCAAGGAGAAAGTGAATGTGATTAAGGATAATCTAAAGATTGCCTTAGATAGGTAGAAATCCTATGCAAACTTGAAGAGAAAGGACATTAAGTATGAGGTTAGGGATAAAGTGTTCTAAAAATTATCACCTTGGAAAAAAGTTGTTTAGTTTGGTAGAAAAGGGAAGCTTAGTCTTAGGTTTATTGGTCCATATGAAGTCATTGAACGAGTGGTTCTAATAGCTTATAGGTTAGCTTTGCCTCCTAATTTCTTTACCTACTAATTTGGATAAAATCCATAATGTGTTTCATGTGTCAATATTGGGAAAGTACCAATTGAATTTGTCTCATGTGATTTCAATAGAGTTTATAGAGTTATAGCCAGATTTGACTGATAAGGAAGAACCTATTAAGATCTTAGCTAATGAAACAAAATAGTTGAGGAAAAAATAGATTCAATTGGCAAAGGTATTGCAAAGGAATCACAATAATAAAGAAGCCACTTGGGAATGAGATGACACCATGAGACATCAATACCCTTACCTATTTAATCCATGTAATTTCGAGGTTGAAATTATATAAGAGGAGAAAGATGTAATGCTTGCAAATATGGCCTAGAACAAAATGATAAAATGATTAATTTGTGTGTGTACATGAAAAACAATAAAAATATTTTTGAGATTTTAAAATAAATAAATACTTTTATAAAATAATTAAAATTTTATTTTCTTTTTGGCATTTGAGGTTATAATTGCATAAAAATAATTTTTATGAGGACTATAAGTGAAATTTGGTTATAAACCCATGTGGACCGTTACATTAGGATCAAGTGATTTAATCTAAGCCATTGATCCCATGAGGTATAAATAGCCCAATTCCTACTTATTGTTAACAAAAAAGGAAACTGTACATCGTTTCTTCTTTCTGCTTTTGGCATTAAGTTATAGAGAACATCTTTTATGCATCTTTTGTAAGGTTATCTAATCAAAACCATCATTTAATTTGTGCATTTAATTATTTTTTGCATGTAATTGTGTTCTCATTTGAGTGCTGTGTTTTGTGCTTGGGTTTCCATGATTAAAAAAGAAGAAGAGAAAGAGGCAAGGAAAAGAAAGGTAAAGAGAAAGGCAATTGTTAAAGCTTAGTGCATTCAGATCATTTAGCAACTCGTGTAAATAGTATATATACAAAGAATTTTGATTTTATCCCTTGAATATTTACACAAATAGCTAGATTACATTTTCTACTGTGTTTTGCTTAAATCTTGATGAAATTGGATGATATTTGTGTGTAATTAATCATGATAATTATTAGAAATATGTTAGAATTGATGTATGTTTGATTAGACTTGATTTGGAATTGAGTTGGCATGATTTTGTATTGAAATTGTGCAAGTTTGCTACTATTTTTCATCAAATTTCACATTGAATTCTATAGAAAAATAGGCTTCATGACTGTGACCTATTATTGGTCACACTTGTAATCCCACGGGCCAAATATCATTGATTATGGACAAGGTGACCCCCCTTTTGATAGCATATGAATTTTGTCTTTCTTTTTCAAAGCTTAATATTTTCGTAAACCACTTTCAACTTGATTTCTATAATGACTTTGCAGGATATTTGATACATATAATGTATGGATTTTCAGCATAAATGAGACATGATTTTGAGTTTAGATAAAGATGCATGAGATGAGAAGTTATATGCTAAATATATTTAAAACTAGATTTAATTTGTGGAATAAATGTTGTGATGAGTTCTATTGAAATGAATGAGTTTTATGTGGGATGATAATCTTATATATTAGATTAGGTATGATGTGATATGACATACGATATCATGAGTTTATGTTTTAAGAATGTGATATGAGTTCATTATACGAATATTGAGAATAAGAGGTTGTGATGAACATTGTGATTAATTATGTAACACGCAATGAATAAATGTGAAATTTGAGAATGAGAAATAGTTGGCATGATAATTGAACTTAATAAACTATGCCCATGTATGGCTAGACTATTGTTAGCATTTAGATAGATTGGCATGTTGATAGGGGATTTGTGTAGCAATACTGCGACCTTTATGAGATATTGCAGGTATAGCTATGTAAACCCTGCTTGGGTATTATACATTATGTGCATGTTATCTAGAGCATTTTTGATATACAGATATGTCCGCATAAGCCATGCTTGGGTACCGTACATTATGTTATGAGCTCATTCCTTATGTGATATTGCAAGTACAAACACATAGGCCTCGCTTAGGCATTATACATATGTGTGTTTACCCATTATATAGTCTACTTAGTTGAGGTATACATTGGGCTAATTCAACTAAATTTAATTGAGTTTATAATGTGTTATCTAAAATGAGATAATGATGAACATATGCATGAGATTCAATATGAGCAATTGAATGTGTTTATTGGGTAAGGCATGTCATAAAAAAAGGATAACATGTGATATATGTATGATTGTTATGTTATAACATGAGCATGAGAATGTGCATGTACGAACTACAAATGAGACCAACTTCAAAGGTAAGCACAAGGAAGTTTCATAAATGTTTGTGAATTGTGTATGAGTTTATCATACTTTAGAGATGATTATGTACATGATGTATTGCTTTATAAGGTAAATCCAAGTTGTTTGTACACCACTAAATCTTTTGCTTAGCATGTTTGTTTTCCACGCTTAGGTTGTAAATGAGCATTGACAGAGGAGGCCTTACATGTGAGATGCTATAGCTGTTCTTAAAGCATTTTCATTTGCATGAGTCATACAAAAGAGTTTTACATTTTATTACCTTTTCCATGTCTTTGGTTTTTATGCAAATTTCTTTACATAAACTTTTGATAAGAGTATTTATTGGAATTTGATAGTTATAAATTGTATTGGGTTATGGCTAGGATTTTATAGCCATCTTTTTTTGGGTTTATTTGTCTACAAAGTTGAAGTTTCTTAATTAACTATGTGATGAGGTTTTGAACACCACTTGAGAATAGCATATGTAATGAGATAAATATGAAAGTGGATGAGATATTGTATGCATATGACTTAATTACTAATGTGTAAAGTGACCATTTAGAGTGGTCGGTGCCTATGACATTTAATGTGGCACTTCTCTATCTAGTGACTCCAGTTATTAGGAGGAGGGGCATCATGTTAACCTTGTTAATCAATTCATTACAATGCTTTTTTAAGTCTAGAAGTTATTAGAGGGATCTTGAGATATTTCATAGGCAAACTACCTTATCAAAAAATCAAAATCTTTAGAATATCTTGCTTACTTTCCTCTGTCCCACCACAAAAATAAATGAAACTTTGTCCTTCATTCATATGCAATGTACACACATCATGAAAGTGCCTTAACACCTATTTACTCTAGTTTACAAAACTTACATCTTTACCACTAAAAATGAATAAATCATTAGCAAAATTAAGATGGTTAAGCTTTAAACTTTGACAACCTTTATGAAAATTAAGGTTTGTTGTGGTTTTAGCAAAATACTTGGATATATTCAATAATAATAACAAAAATCAATGGTGACATGGGGTCACCTTGCCTTAGCCCTTTTTTCCTAGGAAAATAGCGTTTTAGGACTCCATTTATCATAATAGTGAACATAGGTATCCTAATGCATGCCATCACCCAAGTAATAAATCTGTAAGGAAAATTTAGGCCAATCAACATCTCTTTAATGAAGTCCCAGCATATAGAGTCATAAGCATTTCTTAAATCAACTTTTATTGCACATTGCATTTTTCACCCTTTTTATGATACCTATGCACTAGTTTATATGCCAAAAGGATATTATTATTAATTTACCACCTAGGAATGAAGGCTAGTTGTACTAGACCAATCAAACTATTTAGAATTTTCCCTATACTAGTAGCTAGTGTTTTAGTTATAGTTTTGTAAAAGACAATGTAGCAAGATATTGGTGTATAATTAACAAGTTTAGTAGGGCTTTAACATTTAGGAACAATTTTTAGTGCACTGGATTTTATTTTTTTTACCATCTTCCCTATATTGAAAAAATTATGCACAACTAAGTAAACATCTTTCCCAACAATTCCCCAATAGTTTTTAAAGAAAATTTGTTATACCATCCAACCTAGGAGCCTTATTGCTACTAATACTCCTCAAAGCATTTTTTGCTTCTATACTGGTCACCTCTTTACGAAGAATTTGAGCATCAACACTAATAGTTTTATTTCCCGTTTATAAAATAACAAGATCAATATGAGAGCACTTATGATTGTTAGTGCCTGAAAGCTCAATAAAGTAACCTAACATTGTTTTGGCTATTTCTTCATGTTCTAAAATAATCTACCCATCTTTTAACTCTAAATTAATAACTTTATTCTTTTCCTATCTCATTTTTAAAGAGTTATGAAAGAATTTGGAATTTGCATCCGCTAATTGTATCCAGTTGGCTCTAGCATTCTGTTTATATAAACTATTTTCTTACTTCAGCAAATTAATTAGTTGACTCCATATAACTCTTTCTTCTTTAATCAAGATATCATTAAAAGGATCATTTGTAAGTCCCTCTATAACTATTCCAGAAGAGTTCTGCAAGTTTGAACTTTGCCTAAAACATTTGAGAATTCTTCTTTATTTAATTTCAATAGCTCATTCTTTACCCTCTTAAGCTTTTTTTAAAACTTGGTACATATAGCCACCTCTCAATTCACTTGCCAAGGTCCTTCAACAATGCAATGAAAATCCTTATAAGATGCCCACATATCATAAAATCTAAAAGATATCTTTATTTATGCTTCATACCACCTTATAGAAACTATCAACAAAGAGTGGCTTCAAACTCCTTAGGTAAGATTTTTCATATTGAACCATGAAACTTATCAAGCTAGTCTATATTAACTAAACATTGATCTAATTTGCACCTAAAAATGTTAGCTCCCTTTTGATTATTAGTCCATGTAAAAAAGCATCCATTCTTTTTCATTTCTGTCAAATTTGCATTAATTATGTCAATACTTGATCCTCCTATTTTTTTCTAACCACTAATAACAATATTAAAATCTCTTTGTATGAGCCATGCATGTTCAATCACATTAGCTTTCACTAAGATGAATTCCCATAAGCTTTTTCTATTTTTTCTATCAATATAACCATTAAAAAAATGGTATAATAGAACACTTTTTTTCTCTAATTCAGCTTTGTAATATATCCATTGATTACTTATAGAGAAAATCTACAATTTAACCATATTTGAAATACAAACTATCCAAATTCTTCTTAAATTAGTAAACTAATTATTATTATTATTATTAATCCTCATGATGTAATCCTCAAAATCAGTAGCAAACTCTCTATTAATGTTGGTTTCCATGGACTCATGCATAGTAGAAATAAAACATCCATGGAATCCCAATGAAGGCTGGAGCATTAAAAAATTAAAAAATAAAAATTTATTTTAGAGGAAATCATAGAATAAGAATTTAGTGTAAATTCTCTATACGATTCCTATATGTAACTTTCCTTTTCTTTTGCACTTCTTATTGGGTTGTTGCAAACTATAGTAATCCTTAGTTGGGAACACCTCTAAGGTAATCCACACAAGAAGTTCTTATAAGAGAGCAACTTGAAAATCTAGGTGCTAATAGGAATTTTTAAGCAAATGAAGGAAGAAGAAGAAATTTGTGTGTTTTTAATTGTTCTATGCTGTAATTTTTGCAATATAAAATGCATGTATGCTGGCTGTACCTATAAGGGTTATTTATACTTTAAATAAACTTTTTTTAGGTTAGATTTTAAACTTAAAATCAGCCCTAAGTTAGACTAGATTGGACCCACACATTAGACCTTATTTAATCTTATGCGTATAAGCCTTTTATTAGGCATATGTCTGCTTTGGCCCCACTTTCATTAATCCTATATGGCACTTCGAAG
>CANXYI011349830.1:0-11333 GCA_948208565.1 Hura crepitans | reverse complement strand
TATCAAAAAGTAAGTGGTTTAACTTAACCCTTTCATACATAGTTACTATACAATTCATCTTTTCACTATGCTTTATCTCATTGAGGTTCAAGTATAGACTTGTATCAACTTAATACTTAATTAAGTTTATTTACTTAAGCTATAAACATGTCAATTATAATATTTATATCTTTATTTATAAAATGCCCCTATGAATCTCATTCACACTTGTATTTCACTTTAGCTAAAGATTTCTTGAATAAAGAGATATTAAAAACATAAGATAAACTCCCTATTATAATTTGAGGTGGTAAATCCTCTATTGATCACTCAACTACGTATCTCAAGTTATACCTAATCTCTTAGCTATATATATCATGATGAAGTAAAAGCATCAGAGTAAGAGAATAACCTTTGATAGTTAAGATAACCTTAGTAATCTCATGTTAGAAGATATTTGCATCTACTAATATAATGATATTATTTCACTAACATAGATTATGTATCCATGTGAAAACCTCATATTGGGTCTCCAATGTACTTATTTCCCAAACAAGCATCCACATGTTAACTCTCAAGCATCAGCATGCTTATAGCTTATGAGAACTACTATTTGATTTGGTTAAAAAAGTATAACTTGTTCTAGTCTATTTGCATTAACAATGTCTCATCTAGTTAATATTATGACTAGGAATAATTTTGGTATTTCATATTTGCATGTAATAAAAATCTCAAATCATGAACTCTTCACGATTTCCTTTGCTCTATGAGATGGTACTAAGGACTTTATTACAAAGTTTAAGATTAATATCAAGCAAATGAATTAACATAAGAATTTATGTAATAAAAGTGCCTTTATATGATAAACAAATGTTTAGAGTACATAAAATATCCCTATGAGATAAGTGCTCTAGGGCATGTAACTAACATAATCTTCCTTACATAGTATAAAAACTCTTATTTTGTGTCATTTTTTAAATATAGTTAGAGAAAAAAGCCATCCCATCCCATAAAGAATTTCATATGGCTAAAATTATTAAGCTCCTATCCTTCACATCTTCTTTTTATTCTTTCAATATATACATATAAAAATGTTGATTTCTAATGGTAGTTCCTAACTTCTAGTCCTCTTCCCATCAAATAATTAAGGATTTTAAGGATTATGTTTAAAGAAGAGAAAGGATATATGAAGGAGTACAAGACAATTAAAGGGCGAATTGGTATTATTATTGAAATTAAAAATTCACCTACATAGAATTAGCTTTCAATTTCATTGTTATAAAGTTAATTTAATGATTTACATTTAATTGCATTTTTGACAAATTTTTTTTTAAGGAACACTAATATAGAAGTGAAAATTTTAAAGACAAAATGGTGGAGTTCAAGTGAGAAGATATTAAAAGACATTAAGTGGATAGAAGCTTAAGAAAGGTAAGTGTATTTCAATAGAGCCCTTAACTTAAGTGTGAAATTGATTATGGTACTTGGTATCTATTAAGTTAATGATTAATTATATAGAAATAATTTTATGCATGTGTAAGATAGATGAAATTATGAAGAGTAATATAGGAAATTTATGAATATAATAAGGATTTATGCAAATGTATATAAAGCTAAATTATGAATAATATTATGGAGGTTTAGATATCAAAATTTAAACATATAATTAGATGAAAACTTATTTTATATGAAAAGTGTGCATATAGATGAAATTTTGTATATTATAGGTAAAATAATAAATGAAATAATTAAAGAGGTCATATGAGGTTCAAAGTACAAAGATATTGAAATCAAAATTATTTAAGATGCAAGTATGTAGGAAAATAAAAAGGAAAAAATTTAATTGTAGACATTCGAAATAAAAAAGAGATTGCATAAAGGATATTGTTAATACTAAATAAAGAATATGATTTAAAGTCACAAAATAAGAAATGTTGAGAAATGTTTGAGAAATTAGAAGTAAATGTAAACATAATTTAAGTTTTTGAAAATAGAGGAAAATGTATTAATTAGTGAAAATTTTATACATGTGTATGTATTATGAAAATAAAACATTGAACTATAAAAAATATATATATACAATTATACATATTACAAATTAAATATAGTATATATATAACTCTAAAATTGTATTAAGTATATAATTTATGAGCTTATAAAGAGAAATTACCTAAGAAATAACTAAAAGGGAAATTACAAAGAACAAAAATGATTAACTGTATCTCTAATGATAAATGGCTATGAAATTTTTTTTATATAGTTGTTTAGATAACTAAAATGAAATCTTAATGTGAATTATTTTGATTATATGCTAATATATAAATAGAAGATTATAAATAATGAATTCACATGGAACAAATATGCTTAAATTACTAAAAAAATAAGAAATAGTTATAATTTAAGATAAACATGAGAATGTAATATTTTTATTAAAGATATTGTTTATGAATATGAAAAATAGTGTCATTAAGATCTTATATGTATGTGAAATGATGTAGTTAAATTTAATTTGCTAAGTTATTTATTTTTACATGTATATCAAGGACATATTGAAATGAGAAATTTAATTATCAAAATGTCCTAATAGCCTAGATAGTTGATACAACCTAGAAAAGGTTGGCTTGCTAATTTGAAACCACCACATATTATAGTTGTATACTTGTTTTGCAATATCATCCATACTTGTACTTAGAGGGTGTTATTCTTGTACTTCATGCTTGAACACTTTTTTCCGTACATTTTATATGGACACTTTAATATCATACTTACTATATGTCTTATTATCCTAGCATGGATAACTGTGCAAGATTATTAGGGGCACCACATGATAAATGTAAAAGATGAAATGTATATCAATCCAATATTAAGAGAATAAATTACTTGTAAACTTAAGATCTATTTAATTAAACACATGAGAACAAATCATATAAATCATAAAATTTAGAAATTATTCTAATAGTTAACATATATAAAATATAATAACATGGAAATTAAATAAATAAAGAATTTATTGAAGTGACATATAAGATTTGTAACATAAATATATAAAAGACATTGATTTATTTGTGCTATAAGTAATATAGTTAATTTTATTAAAAGTTCACATAATAAAAGGCTATATAAAAGTAAGAAAATTTTATATTGTTGTAGACACAAGAGTCTAAGATGCTTCTTGGTTCAAAGGGTTTCCAATGATGAAACTTATAGATGCTAATTATTTCTTAAGAGATGTAAAGAGTGGTCTAAAACTAAGCAAAACACCCTAAAAATAAAACCTAAAACCACCTTTAAAAAGGCCTAAGGAAGATGCCTAATGGACATCTCATAATGTTTATGTGAACATCTTTTCACAAGGATTAAGGTCCATATGAACCTTGTCAACATAGAGATTTTTTATTTTCATGCGAACTTCCTCTCACGAGGATATAAATCCAGGTGAACTTCTAGTCTAGTTCATGTAGGCCTTTACATATTAAGTTCGTGTAGAGCTAGAAAATTCATGGGTTGCCCTAAAATTGCCTTCTAGATGGCTAAAGGGATATTCTCTATTAAGACTATGAACCATTTCCTATGAGAGCTATAAAAGGCTAACTTCGAAGAAAGGAACTTTTTGGGTGAGAATTTTTTTAAAAAAGAAAAATCATTTTACACTTAGCATTCATCTCTCTAATCTTTTTCCTCACCCTCACCAGAAGCCCTCTATAAAAACCCAAACCTCTATAGCTAAAACTTTAAAAAAACATCTCTTTTTGCTTAATCTTAAAGTGGTCAAACCTTACAAAGCTTGAGAGAATCCTTATTTTGGGATAAATACCTAACAAAACCCTTATAAAGGACTCTTCAACATTCTTCTCATCTTTTTTTCTAATCTATTCATTTTATTACCATTTTATTGTTTTTTTATCTTCTTTTGAGCTTTATTTCTTCTTCTTTTGAGGTCTATGACTAATTAAAAATGGAGTATTAAAAGACCTATTTTGATGGGTCTATTCTATTAAAGAGGAGAGACCTCCACTCTTTTACTTGTTTGTTTAACTTTAATATACTAATTCATATTCTTTATCTAATGAGAAGTCCACATGAACCTCTTTTTAAAAATAAATAGGTCCGTATAGACCTATATCTCTATATACACTACTTTTATTTGGTCCATACGAACTTATATTAGATACTTGTATTTAAATTCTTTTCTTTTATTTGTATTTTTATATATTGGATTTAGGATCCTCTGTGAAAATGGAATGTTAAAGGGATTATTTTGATACATCCACCTTATTAGAGAGTATAGATCATTTTTACATTCTTTTTATCTTTGTGGCTCTTTTATTTATTTACTATTAATTGTTATTAATTCTATTTCATTCTCATACATACATTTTGCTTCTTGTATTCTGTTTTCGTTGTTTTCAAAAATAGATGATAGTTGTTTTCTTTCACCTTTCTATGTAACTAGATAAGTTGGCATGGACCTTCCCCATCGAGGAAGCCATATCCTTATGGACCTATTATAGAACCTATAGTCTACCTTTTAAGGTTTGCACAGATCTATATTTTATAAATGGTCTCTATATGCTTTTCTTTACTTATGTGCTTTTGTGGCTATGAAAGTCCATATAGACTTAGTTGTGCATGCCATTGAGGTCCACATCGACCTATTCTTATTCTAACATATCTATTTAATCTTATCTTTTATATCTAGTTTTTAATTAATTATTTTATCATTTTTTAGATTTATTTGTAATAGTATTTTCAGTTGTAATTGTCTTAAATATTTCTATGTATAAATCCATGCATGTTCTAATAGGTAGATTAAAATGATATTTAATCTGATTAAAAAATAAACTTACAATAAAAATGTTTTATAGAAAATAAGGGTTAAATTGCATAAAAATAAAGGTTTTCGGCCAAAAGTTCCTTAATCACCAAAATGGTCTTAATTTTATAAAATAATGAGCTTTTAAATAATAAATGTTTTAACTTGGATATATTCAAGGACCAAAGTCCTCTCACTTAAAGTTTATAAAATTGAACAAATAAAAGTTTTAAATAAGAAAGGGACTTCATGAAAAGTGTTTTAATTAATAAAGATTTGGAACCAAATAGCCAAAATGGTTTTATTTAACTAAGAGTAAAATGTTTTTGCTAATAAAATGGCTTTAGAACCAAAGTTTCATAACCTTCTAAAGATTGGTTTTAGTGAATATAAACTTTTTCAATGTTCCTTTTACCTAATAAAATTATTTTTGGGACTAATGTCTTTGATTCAGTAAATTGGCCAGATTTCATGTATGTTGGATATATATGATCTATTTATTTCGATGTATATTTCATTTGCTTTAACTTTAATCACTTTTAAATGTGTAGGTATGTTTATATAAATCACAATAGTAAAATGTTTGAGGGATTTGATAAAAATTAGAACCATTGAGATGAAAATTATTATTATGTGGTAGGCATAAATAAGAGGGAAGTCCTAAACTTGGAATCTCTTTGGTTTATTTCCTATATTAACCACTTGAGTGGCAACTCACACTCACTACTAGGTAAGCTGCCTTATAGGTTACACTCGAGCTCCTATCCTTATATTGGATTTAGAAACATACCTTTTAGAGACTTATTCTAAGTCCAGCTCGAGCCCATAATCGACGTACCTCTAACCATGGCCTAAAATTGGTAGAGCAAAAGGTCAAGCCCTAGCAGCATATAACCTATATGAGAGCCCACTAGAAGCATTACTTAAGTTTTAGTATATGTTATGTATGTATTACACTATTAAATGTAAAATGCATGATATGTAAAGTAATGTACTTAGTGTCTAAATATATAATTCATTTGTAAACCATTTGGAAACATCAAGATGCATAAGTATATTTTAATTTATAAAATAATATTTTTTATTTGTTACTTGTTATATGTGTTTACTCGTTTGACATATATATATGTATACATGTACATGACATCGAGGCAATTACGTAAGTGATATGGCATGCTATATTCAGATCCATCTATAGGTCGGGTATATGGTGTTACAAAAAGAGAATGACTAAGGGTTACAATAAGAAGGTAAAGCCAAGTACAATTAGGGAAGGTAATCTTGTACTAAAACAAGTCAAGCTATTATTAATAGACCCTATAGGAAAATTCAATCCCAATTTACAAGGCCTGTATCAGGTGAAGAAGTTACTAAGGCATGGTGATGTCAAGCTCTTAGATTTGGAAGACAATGAAATCTTATAACCTATAAACATGGATAAGCTTAAGAAGTACTTCTATTAAAAAAAAGGCCACTAAGTCAAAAACCCAAAAAAACTGCTCAGGTAAAAGTTAAGACATGCCGATAAGGTGAAAACCTATAAATGAGTGCTTCATGCAAAAGTTGCTAAGAATTAAGGAAAATATTCAACTAAAAAAGCATAAAAGGTTAGTTGATAATGGTAGCATTATTAAATATATATGCCAAGGTTAAATGAGACATGTTCTGATGCCAAAAATGCTCTTTGATAACAATTATTTTTAGACTACCTTCTAGTGGGAAACCTTATACAAAGCTTTTTCACATATGTAAATGGTGTCACTTCATATTTTCTCTTCAATGAAAGTGTTTTACTATCTCTCAAAGATCTCGTGGTCCAATTGTTGTAATGGTCATCTATGTTTGTATCACTAGTCTTAAAGTCAAGCATATTCTTCAACATGGCATGGCACTCCCACAAGTTAGGAAAGAAGTGCAAGAAGTGGCAAGTTAAAGTTTCACCTTTAAAGCCCAATGGTTAAATAGGAACTCTCTAATTTAATATAAACTACCTCTAGACATGATGAGGAATCTAAAAAATGGCATTTCTTAAGCCAATAAATAGAACACATCTAACATGGCAAGATAAAGTGAAATGAGAAATCTTTCACCATGTATAAATCTAAATGATTTCAAGAGCAATGGTGCTTCTAAGTCAAAATATCCACTCCTCCTTAGTGGCAAACTTCTTTTCTAATGACCTAGAACAATGATGATTTAGTAGATAATGAGTTCATAGCTTCTTTAAAAGATCTAAAAGCAAATTGATTTTCTCTTGAATCTATATCTAAAAAAATTTCATTAGGTTAAAAAATCCATTCATAGACCACTAAGCAAAAAGGGAAGCCCGCAATTATGTGAAAACCTTCATAGATGCATAAGGCAAAAGTTAAGGTACAAAGCCTAATAGTGTGAAAACCTTCACAGGATCACTAAGCAAAAGCTACGACAAAAAGTCCACTAGAGGGAAAAATTAAAAGGGCTTTTTAGGCAAAATTTAGGATAAAAATTATGTAACACCCCAAGCGTATCCCATATCAAAAAAACACGGGAAAGATTTTAAGTATAAAAAGTGCTCATAATTCCCACATTTGATAAAAATGTGGAAAGGAGACAGGTTTTTAAGATTAAGACACAACTACTAGTAATAACTTGAGTTAACCATTTTAGGCCATGTGGTTAGGTCATTCATAAGTTATTTGGGTCAATTAGGTCTAGGTCTTTAGGTGTTAGCTGCATGCTTAGAGCACACACGTAATAGGGATATTTTGTGTACATTTAAAAATTCATTTATAAAAGGCATTCTTTATTAGAAAGTGCTAATGTTAATTTCTTTGTTTGATCTAAATCTTAAACTTTATAGTAAAGTCTTTGGTAATATTTCATAATGTAAAGGAAATCATGAAGAGTTCATGATGTGAGATTCTTATTGTATATAAATGTGAAATACTAAAACTATCCCTAGTCATAGTATTAACAAGATGGGCCTATGTTAATACAAATATACTAGCACATTTTATAATCTTTAACCTAGTCAAATAGTAGTTCTCACAAGCTAAAAGCATGGTGATGTTTAGAGTTAACATGTGGATGCTTGTTTGAGAAACAAGTCCATTGGAGGCCTAATATGAGATGTTCACATTGGCACATAATCTATGTTAGTAAAATCATCTCATTATATCAGTAGGTGTAAGTATCTTCTAACTAGAGAACACCAAGTTATCTCAAGTATCATGAGCTATGCTTTGTCATGAGTATCAAGGGATTAGATATAGCTTAAGATACTTAAAGGTAGTTAAATGTTCAATAGAGGATTCACCACCTTAGATTATAACAAGGAGTTTATCTCATAATTCTAATATGTCTTTATTCTTGGAATATTTGACCAAAGTGAAATACAAGTGTAAACGAGATTTATAGGTGCATTTTAGGAATAAAGATACAAATATTAGAACTAACATGTTTAGGGTGTAATTATACAAACTTAATTAAGCATTGAGTTAACATAAGTCTATACTCAAACCTAAATGAGATAAAGTATGGTGAAAAGATTAATTGTATAGCAATTGGATACAAAAGTGTTAAGTCAAACCACTTGAATTTTTTACACTTAGGTATTCTTTATTTGTGGCTAAATACCTCTCAAGATTTTTACATAAGTGAATTATTAATTGGGAATCAATTGTTAAGTCAAAGGGATTGAACCACAAGAGTCTTAGTTGGACTAGGACTCCAATTCATTATGTACTACCAACATGCCATAGAAACCCATAGTGTCACACGCAAAAAAAAATGTGAGGAGATTCATAGTGTTTTCATGGTTTAGTAATATTAGATATCATTTAAAAAGGAAGAATAAACAATTAGACTTGGAGCCTATTTTGTGTATAAAAGACCAAAATTAGGGTTTTCAGAAATTGGGCCCTATTGAACCCAATATGTGGTGCTATTTAGGTTAGATTTATTAAACCTTTTAAAAGTTAAAAAGGCCTTAAATCATATTACTATCTAATCAATTATAGGGCCTTGTTAAGCCATATAAGTTCAGCTTAAGTAAGCAAGGTGCAATATATACATAAGCCCACTTCTAATTTTATACGCATAAGCCTATTTAGGAGCCCAGACTATGGGATTCTAGGGCTAATTTAGGTTAGAATTTTGAGAGTTAAAATCTAACCTAAGAGGGTTTATAAAAAAATATAAATAAACCCATTATGATTAGCCACTAGAGAATAAGCATAACATAGCTAAAATTAGCCACCATAAAATTCTTGTGCATGTAATTCTCCTTTGTTCTTCATCTTCATGAATTTCTTACTAGCCCCTAGAAATTCATGCAGCCTCTCTCCTCTAGCTTTTTGTGTGGATACTTTAGAGGTATTCCTATTAAGGATCACTATGGTTTGTGACAACCTAATAGAAGAGCTGAAGAATAAGATTTGCAATTTCATTGACAATGGTAAACATCTAAACGCTATAAATTTTTTTGTTATTGATGAATATTGTCTCATTTGAATTCATTACTTCTGTATAGTTTTCAAAAAAAATTAAAATTCTACTATGTTTCTCTCATGAAAACTAGCATTGGTATCAAACCCTAGTTCTCAAAAAGTTTAAAATTTTTTAGAATTGCGGTTATAGTTGATTAATGCATAAAATTATATTTTATGAATTTTTAGTTTTATGGTGGCTTATGATTTGTATTTTTCCAATTAAATCAATTTAAATATGATTTATAATGAATTGGAATGAATTAAAAATTAGAACTCTTGATTGTCAATATGATTGAAAATCGATTTTAAGCAAGAAAAATCCTTCTATGCATATAAAAGGAGGGGCTTTTATTTCATTTGATTCAAATTTATTTTTAGTGATTTGATCTAATATATGGTGAATTAAAATATGATTTTAATTTTGGACATATATGCATCAAAATTAAAATTGAGAAAATTGGAAAACAAAAGAAGCAATCGATTGGATTTTTGAGTAGTACAAAAAGTAATTAGTAATAAGAGTTGTGTTTATTACTTCATTTGATTTCCAACAATTCCTGAACTAATTTTTCATAAATATGTGATTTTTATGATGTTAATTAAATGTTTTTAAAATAGAAAAAATCATTTGCACATGAATGAGATTCATTAACTTGCTTGATTGTCATGATTGTCACAATTTTGAATTGCATAATGGTCTATTTTGTCATTCGAATTTGCCATGGGTTAAACAATTTTAAAATCAAATATAATTTGATGAAACAAATTATTACAAGTCCAAAAAGGTGCCAATGACTATTAGAACTAAACCAAAATCATTTTGGGTCAATTCCATGATCCAATTTGCAAATGGTTGTACAGTTCACTTTGAATTTGATTCTTAATGATATATTATTTAAAGATTTTTAATAAAATTAAAAATTCAATATGATTGTATTTTTATTTTCTAGAAATATATGTTAAATATCATCTTGAAATTAATTAAATTAAATCCATTATTGATAAATTTAATCAAAATTCGGGCATGACATGATATTAACAAGCATAGTTGAATTTTGCATAGAAATATTATTTATAGAAAAATTTGCTTTCTAATCCTTAATTGATTTAAATTTCTAATTAGATTAGGATTTTTAAATCAATTTTATGGATTATGTTTTATTCTCATCTAATATGAATAAAAGTATCAAAATATATTACAATAAATGGACATATGCTATGCATAAATCTTCTTATATAGAATTTGGATTTTATGTGTTCATGCTTAATTCATTTTGATTACTTTAGAATTCTAGTGAGATTAGAACTCTATAAAATAGAGATATAATTTAATTTTTTAATGTAATTAAATAATTAAATTACATGATAAATATGATTAATACTATACCAAATAAGCATAAAAACCTATTAGGCTAAGAGGATGAACTAAAACTAGTTTTATAAGTGTTATAATTCTAGTAATCAACCATAATTGAATTTTTGAGATTCAATTCACGTGATAGATTAAAAATGCATGTTAAAGGTGTATGATTAGCATGATGACAAGTTCTATAGAAAGACCAATGTGATTGATCTATATTACATGAATTTTTCTTTAGTTATATTGGGCCTACATATCCCAACTTTTTCTCTCATTTTTGTTGTATTTCTCTTCCACCTAATTCCACTCACATGTAAAGTGAGGTGTTCTAAATTTTTTTTTTATGTAATTAGATTATATAAGATTAGATTAGGAAGAACAAATTCAAGGAGCAAATGGAGAAGAAGGCCAACTAAGGAGGACTAAGAAGAAATAGTTATAAATTAATTGTTGATTTCTTTTTGGGTTTATAATTCCTACATACTACCTAGGGTTTGGCCCAAATTGGTTTCCTTTTGCTTAAGGAGATCAATGTAGTAAAAATCTATAACTAGATCATATTTTTAATGTTATTAAATAGTATGCGCATGATTTAATGAGATTAAATATATATGTGCATGTCAAAATATGAGAAATCTTGTTGCATGAGTATACCAAAGTATGCAACCTTGATTATAGTAAAATGGAAGAAATCCCTTAAAGTTAATAC